>JAWQUT010001087.1:36148-69089 GCA_033807755.1 Ellobium chinense | reverse complement strand
GAGAGAGAGAGAGCGAGAGAGAGAGAGAGGGAGGGAGGGAGGGAGGAGTGAAATAACTCCGGCTTGATTGCTATAGTGTCCCTACAAGAGAGCTCATTACACATTTACCCAGAAGTACAGTAAGCAACTTAAAAAACCTGATAGTATGATTTTATGATGGTTGCTTGTGGTTTCAGTGATCTACTTTCACTGGTTTAACAATAATAACAAAAACCTGATGCTGAAAAGTCATGTAATTTTCAATTTTGTAACCGAAAGAAACTTTCAAACGTGTTAGTCTTTTTTTTTTTTTTTAAATCTCGTTTTGTGCCCTTGTAATACATTCTTTGTATTGCTAATAGTTGGTTTGTTGTTGTTATTTTGTTTGAGAGTAGACCTAAGTAACTGTTCATAGATTCCTTTCAGTTTTAGAGAACTATACCACCACTTTCAATAACAATTTTCATCCTTTTCCTCAAGATTACACCAAACGATCTTGACATCTTAAAGGAAGCGCTGTTAACAAACAGAGAGACTGTGACGGGGCAGCTCAGAAAAAAACACCATTTTTTCTTCCAATCAACACTCACAAACGCTGTCCTGCAATTTGACCTACTGCCTACCGATAATGAAGCCCAAAAGATCATACCAGCCTCCTTTTCCGATCTTCGACCCATGGCAACTCTAGGAGATGGAAACTGTCTCTTCAACGCTGTTTCCATTGCACTGACTGGCTCAGATAGCCTTGCTGAATCGCTTCGCATCCTCACATTAATAGAATTAGGTAGAAGAGACTACAACTATTTCAAAGATCCTATCATCAGTGAGGGCGTCTCCATGACTGACTGTGGTCATCACAGGGACATTCACATGGCCTTGATCATCAGCGATGACATCATAGAAAAATGCTGGCGTGAGCATGGTGAGATGGAAGCGCAACAACAACTTGCATTTAAGACGGCTTCCAATGGATACTGGAGTGGACTCATACATTTCATAGCGCTTGCAAACGTCACTGGGCATCGCATAAGGTCCGTTTACCCAGACACAAAAAACATGTGCCTGACGATGCACTCACTATATAATGCAGTGGCACCTCCTCAAAACGATACTAACTTGGATGCAATAAATATTATGTGGACCTGATTATGCACCAGTTTTGAAACTGTATTTGAACCAAACCATTTTGTGCCGCTAATAAGGGATTTGTCTTTTGAATCAGACGAGGAGATGTGCAGTGAGAAGACAATGACAGTTTTGAAACCAGTCCATTTACCAGTAGCTGAAAGGGAATGGGATGATCATACCGTGCCGATAAAGAAGCTAAAAACAGAAACAGAAGGGACGTGTGCCTCCAGCTGCTGGGAAACTGAAGATGACATTCCCCTGAAGAAAGTTCGCTGCTGGGAAACTGACGATGACATTCCCCTGAAGAAANGATACTAACTTGGATGCAATAAATATTATGTGGACCAGATTATGCACCAGTTTTGAAACTGTATTTGAACCAAACCATTTTGTGCCGCTAATAAGGGATTTGTCTTTTGAATCAGACGAGGAGATGTGCAGTGAGAAGACAATGACAGTTTTGAAACCAGTCCATTTACCAGTAGCTGAAAGTGAATGGGATGATCATACCGTGCCGATAAAGAAGCTAAAAACAGAAACAGATGGGACGTGTGCCTCCAGCTGCTGGGAAACTGACGATGACATTCCCCTGAAGAAAGTTCGCTGCTGGGAAACTGACGATGACACTCCCCTGAAGAAAGTTCCCTGCTGGGAAACTGACGATGAAATTCCCCTGAAAGTTCACTGCTGGGAAACTGACGATGACATTCCCCTGAAGAAAGTTCGTGAACAAATCATTCAATTTTCTTCAGATGGAGAAGATACCGCTTCCTGTGTGGATAGCATAGCAAGTTACCAGTCTGATGATGTTGATCTTGATTCAGGCAATGAAGGTGACTTGGAAGAGGACGGGCCAAAGGACACAAGCATTACATGGACTGAACCTTTCCGAAAGATTGTCAAAAGCCTTTTCAAGGGAAAGCACCGGGACCAAACATTGATTTGAAAGAGAACACAACAGAATATGAAATTTTTCTATCCTTTCTGCAATCCAATTTTTTTGAAGAAGCTGTACATGCCTCTACCAGATATGCGAAGGTCTACAACATGCCTGCCTCTGTTATAACAAAACAGGAAATAGCTGCTTACATTGGATTACGAATTGTCATGGGAGTCGATCCAAAATCCTCTCTAGATGATTACTGGTCTGTGAATCCGTGCCTGAGGAACATTTACGTCAGCTGCACAATGCCTCGGAATCATTTCAAGCATATTCACAGAGCATTCCACGTTGATGGCCCTGAAGGCGTGAAAGGTAGCTCCTTGGAAAGAATCAACAATCTTCTATCCACCCTCAAGGAAAAATCAAAAGAGTTCTATAATCTCCATCAAAACATAAGTGTTAATGAGGCGATGATCAAATTCCATGGGAAACATTCCGGAGTTGTTGGAGCACCCAATAAACCCGCTAAAAGAGGCTACAAAATCTACACCTTGGCAGACGCTCACACTGGTTACATCTGGGACTTTGAAGTTTATTTGAGAACTGCGAAACGAGAGGAAGGACTTACCCAAAGGGTGGTTGAAACACTTTGTCAAGATATTGTAGGCAGGAACCATGTCATTTATGTAGACAAATTTTATACTTCAGTTCCACTGGCATTATCGCTGTTAAAGAAAAAGACATACCTGTGCGGCTCATTCAACACATCAAGAAAATTGTGGCCAGCTGATCTCAAATCAAAGAAGAAAGGCTGCTCCTTAAAAAAGCTGAAACGTGGTGAAACAATTTCGAAACAAAGCAGTGATGGCAAGCTAGTGGCTACCGTCTGGAAAGACTCTTCGCTGGTGTTCAACCTAACAACTTGCTTCATCCCGACCATGACTACCTTTGCCCGACAGATTCGTGGACAGAAAGGGTGGGAAACTGTCAATCTTCCCACAACAGACAGTATCGTGGAGTACAATAAATACATGGGTGGGGTCGATCGCCATGACCACCTCAGGTCAAACTACACTATTCAACGACCTGGGCACCGCTGGTGGCGATATTTTGTGTGGTACCTCATAGATGTTGCCCTTGTCAACTCCTACATCTTGTACAAAATGTCAGTGAACAAAAACATGACACACAAGTCATTTCGGCTCAAAGTTGCACAACAACTTGTGGCAGGTTATTCGGTTCGTTCACGTCGAGTCCAACAAACGGATGTTGCCCATTTGGATAGAGAATTGGCACGTGGACACCAGAAAACAGTATTTTCGGGCAGACCAAGGGCATGTCGCCTCTGCATGAAGCGCAAGATAAGGACAAGAAGTGGCAAAGCAAAAGAAACCAGAGATGGATGTCTTCAGTGCCAGATTCATTTACATAAGGACTGTTTTTGGCAGTACCACGAGGAAGCCTGCAAGATCTCCTCTTCTTCAACACAATTTGTTGCCAAACGTGACGCCTTCACCCAGACGGAGGACTCCAGTGCAGAGTCAACACGCTCCACAACACCATTTTCACGCCAGCCTATTGTGACAACACCAGCCCGCTTACGCAGATCGCCTCGAAAGTTAAAACTTACTCACTATGCCCAGCACTAAGACTATCGGTTGAACAGTGTCTGTATGTTTTAATGTTGGAGGACAGTCCATCAAGATCAAGTTGATCTTTTTGTTTCCTCTCAGTTGTCTTAATGATATGTTGAAGGACTACTAATAGTTGTTTGCTATTAGTATTATTTACAAATAACGATACGCTGGTTATGATACGTTACATGTATCTTTTAAAAGCCACAGGAACATTTTCTCATTATTTTCTGTCCTTCAAAGCCAAAATCGAAATGACCCCAGTTCTTTTAAAATTCAACTTTGTGAATTTACTTGCGTTCTCTGACGTCTGTTTTGTGTAGACTTACAGCGTGACTTTATTGCATGTGCATGAATCCAGACGTATTAGATAACTGTTCATAAGAACAAATCGTGAGATACAGAAACTCATTCCTGCCAGCAGCAGTAAGTAGTGTAAGGATGGTCGGAGTTGGGATGAATGATTGAAGCTAGCTGTCTATCACAGAAATGATGCTGTGTGTCAGTAAACATGGGTGTAAGCTGGTGTGTCTGTCTGTTTGTATATGTACATATGTATGTATGTGCCAAAAAAGGCAATGATCTTCGCAGAGTCTTATTGTAACAGGTCTTACACATTACATTTCATCACTCCAGATCGGCCGATCAAAGGCCAGCATTTTAAAATTTGTACTCTTTTATAATAAAATATAATTTCTTAATGCTCGGTCTACTGTATGATGTAGTCTTCGTGCCTATGAAAATCTTCCCCCCAAACAGATTGTGTGTGAAAACACACTTAACACCCGTAAGTGTCACAGTTCATGATCCGAGGCCTACAAGTTGTAGGTACGTTTGCAGAGACTGTGCGGGCGGGGTGGGAAAGGGTAACGTTACGCTTTACTACGGTCTGGTCGAATGACACTCGTGCATAAATGTCAGAAATCAGTCCGGTCAGAGCGTAACAAAGCGTACATTTTTACCCCTCTTTAAAAGTCAATATCTACATTCTGGATGGATGCGTCGTCCTCAGATTTTAAATGAAGTATCAGCAATCATTTTCCAATGTATGCACTGAATAATAAGCAGTTCCATCGAAACAGAAAGCTACAAAAAATATTTTACTAACCATACCATTTGCACAAAATGGAGCTGCGTGCAGGAAAAGCTTCAACACAGTTACTTTGAATCTTTGCACATCGGTTTCTATGAAGTTTACAAGCATGAAATTAGGCATGTAGGCAGCTTATGTTTTATTTAGCGCACACTTAAAATTTCTGGTTGATTGGCATAACAACTGTTCTGCTACAAAGCTCTGAAAAAGAGAACAACACACAAATCAGCCGGCCGAACGACGCCCTGTTCCTTAACGTAAACACTGGCTCTAGCAGCGAATTACGCTTTTTTACGGTACGGCCAAAAAAAGTTGGTCTTGTTTGAAGGCGCCGGCCGGACAAAGGATATGCCTACTGTAAAGGACTAAACGTTTTGAAATCTTGTGACGTTAGACGAAAAGACGAAAAGTGTGCGCGTTGCCCCGAGGGAAGTATGTTTATTTTAGCCAAGTGGGCGTTCAGATTTTCTTCATATATCATAGGGAGGTATCGATACCGCAAGTTTTAAGTATCGGTGGAAGTTTCACGCAAACAAATAGAATAGTGCATATTTTTATGTCAAAGAACGACACATTCCAACTTTTTTGCTGTATCCTTTGAATTTTTGTTTAGTCTATTAAATTTAACTAAACTATTAAGTTAAACTAAATTGAAAACATTCAGAATATTACAAATAAAAACGTCGTTTGTGATTTTTTTCACTGTATTCTGCGGCGTTCTCTCGATATCACAAATTGATCTTTGGGCACCCAGCTGTGTTTGTTTATTGTTTACTTATCCGTTCAGTTTAACTGAAATAGTAATTGCAGTTTATCCCACACAAAATCCATTTGAAGTCCAGAATTTAAGATGGGTAAATCAAAAGGCATTTACCATCTGAAAGCCTTATCGTATAAAAAAAAAGGGAGTCTTGAAATTCACTCTGAAACATGTTTTATACTGTCAAGATTAAGTCAGCAACAACGCTAATTAGTAATCGGGATATTAGCTGTCATAACTATCGTATGAATGATTACCGGTAACTCCAACAGTTTGGTGCTGTTACGCCCGTTACAGCCAGAATATCGTGCAGATCGTGACCGACTCGGGGTTACCTCTCTTGCACACCACGGCAACAACTTTTCCACTAAAGAGCTGCAAATCAACGAATCAATGTCAATTTTAACCGACTCCATAGGATGCTCCATAACGGAAGGGATAACCTTTCAAAATGTTCATTTCGATGGTCGATTCCCACAATGAAGTAAGTTTTTTTTTTGTTTTGTTGCTTATTTCAACATATTTTTTTCCGCAATCAAACTAGCCTCCTTTTTTTTTGGCATTGTTTCTTCTTTAATACTCAAACAATCTATTTGTGCGCCAAGTTTTACCTCAACTTGACCAGGAACATCTATATGTTGCTAAACTAAGCGATACATACTTACATTAATTTTTTTCTTGAGTAGTCTATATTTAAAAACAGTAGATGTGTTAGTTATAAGGTTACATTTTTGAATTTGTAATAATCTCATGTTACTTCCCTGAGACTCCATATATGTGAAGGATTAGGAACCTGTACGGAATTAATTCCATCCATTAAGGTGGAATTGGAACTGGGTTTAAATTTGAAATTTCCAAAAAAAAAATTAAGATAGTTGAGATTTAATTTCAAATTTGAGTAGGGATCGGAACTGGATTTGAATCTCACGTTTAGTGAGGGACAGAGGAAACGCCACTTTCCATCACATAAAGACCTTTTTTACATAAATGCAAATGGCTGTACTTCCGAAACAAAACAGTCTAAAATATGTAGATTACTCGAAAAATACCAACCTCTTGTTTTTGCAATTGCGGAAACTCACCTGAAAGGAAATTTTCCAAAAAGTATGACACCTCTAAATTACAGTTGGATAGGGAAGACAAGAGAGGGTGAAAAAGCAGGAGGTGGTATAGGCTTTTTTGTATGTTCCAAAGCAATGATACTAGATGACAACCTTTTAAACTCTCAGTATGATGAACATAAGCGATTGTGGATTGCTATGAAAGATGAGTGTCTCGGTAAAACTGCGGTGTGTATAGTGTATGTGCCAGTTGATGGGACTAAAAACGAAACCGTTAATATCCTATTCGAAGAATTACTGGAAAACGTGTCAGTACTACAACAACAGAATTATAATGTTCTGTTATTTGGAGATTTTAATGCAAAAATTCTAGAGCAATGTGAAATAAGCAACTTACCAATTTTAAGCAAAACGCCTAGTTATAATGGAACTTACTTGATCGATTTTATTGACGTTACAAACCTTACTCTGGCAAATACACTACCCCAGACCAGGGATTTTATCACTTGGCAAAGGGGAGCCCTTATGTCCACTATTGATTATATATTGATGTCAGACTGCTTCAAATCGTATGTCCAAGATGTTTTTATTGAGGAATTTGGTGACATGGGTTTTGACAGCGATCATAATTTGATGATTTTAACGTTGAAGAACAACAGCTCTAAACCATTTGAAAATGAACACCGGACAAAAGGCGGTTGCCATAAACAATATTCAATCCCTTCTCGAGAGATAAACTGGAATATCTTTCATACAAATATACAGAAATATTTGGAGAATTGGGACCCAGAAATGTACTCAGGAGTAGATGAAGTGCGGCATTCATGGAAAAACAGCGTCATGAAGGCGGCCGAGGAAAGCCACAATATAAAACGCCCCCTAAAAAGAAAGCTAAAATATTTCTGGAATAATACAATTGAAAAATTAAGGAATGAACGAATTATCATGAATAAAATATATAGGAAATATAGTAAAGTGAAAACAGATAATAAATTGATAATGACCCAGATAAAAGAAATGTACCACAGACGTAAAGAGATGGTGTCCATGGCCATTAAAAGAGCTAAAACCAACCAGAATATAAAACGTTTCCAAACATGTCAAAAGGATCATACTAGTAAACTGTTCTGGAAGCTGATAAAAGAGGACAATGATAAAGTATTAGCACCGTGCTGCCTTAAAAATAAGAATGGCGACTCACTTAATACTAAATCTGAAGTTATTGAAGCCTTAAAGGCACAGTTCCTAGACTTTAAGCCTGAAATTGACGGCCTTCGTAAAAAGTATGTCGAGGAAAAACTAAAAGAAATAGAAGCTGGAGATAAAAGCTGTAACTTAGGACCGATGCCATTAGATAAAGAAATGATCCATAAATATATTAAAGCTCTTAAGTCGGGGAAGGCAACAGGTATTGATGAAATACCGAATGAATTCTTGAAATTCGGAGGAGACTGCATAGTCAGCTCTTTGATAGCGCTGTTCCAAAATTTTATTGACGTCGAGGAATTCCCCCATGAATGGAAAAGGGGCCTTATAAAACCTATACCCAAAACTGGCAACACCTCAATTATATCCAATTACCGAGGAATAACATTAACATCTAACGTGTATAAATTATTTGCAAAGATCATAGAGAAACACATTATGGACTACTTAGAAGAACACACATTACTGGGAGAAGCCCAAGGCGCATTTAGGAAAGATAGACGAGTAGAAGATCAGATTTTTAACCTGTTAAGTATTGCATCTATAAACAAGTCTTTAAAGAAAAAAACCTTTGTTGCCTTCCTCGACGTGACTAAATGTTTCGACGGAATCTGGCGAGATGGTTTGTTTTACCAACTTTCCAAATTGGGCATCTGTGGAAAAATATGGAGAATCTTAAGAAATCTATATTCCTCGGTGGAAAATAAAGTTCTGTTCGGCGGGCATGCAGCAGAGGATCCAGGAAATGAGCATTCATACGAAACAGAATGGTGCAAACAAGAATATGGTCTAAAACAAGGATGTCCCATGTCCCCAACCCTCTGTTCTATCCTAATCAAAGATCTAAACGATATGCTAAATAAATCGAATTTAGGGTCAAACGTATGTTCTCATAAAATTTCGTCTCTACTTTTTGCAGATGACATCGTGTTGGTGGCCGATACGGAAAATGAGTTAAAGGATATGCTGAAAGTCACTTCGATTTTCTCCCAAAAATGGGGCTTAAAATTTAATGAAAACAAGTCAAACGTATTAATATTTGGACAGAATGTTAATAAAAGTAAAGAATGGATGCTAGGAACACAAACAATTTACGAATGTACAGAGTATAAGTATTTAGGCGTATATATTTCAAGAAATCTCAGAACAAATTATCATATCAATAAGTACCTCAAACCAAGTTTTAATCGTAAATTAGCCGCTATGAAATACACCTTATCCAAGAATTCAAATATCAATAGAGTTAGTTTCGGAAATACCATATGGAACCAAGTTATACGCCCTTCTCTGCTGCATGCCTGTGCTGTATGGGGGAAGCTGCCAGAGTCATCTTGTGCGATGCTTCGGTCTTTTCAATATCAGTGTGCCAAAAGCATTATGAATTGTCGCTTAAATGTTTCAAGAAAAGTTGTCCTACAAGAACTTGGATGGGAAGATATTATTGACACTATAAATAATCTCAAGATCAAATATTTTGAAAGAGTTAGTCAGATGAATCATTCAAGACTAAGTAGTATTCTATTTAAAATACTTAACTCTCACTTTGACAAGACAAGCAGCAAAAAGCCATGGGGATTCTGTGATGACATTTTTACTATTTTACAAAGAAATGGTTTGGAGTTTTTGTTCCCCAACGATGAAGGGCGAAGTATTTTTAAGGCTTATTATAATGTAACCAGTTCAAACACCTTTTTACAACGTACACAATGCGATAATGAAGGTAGTGAAAGTCTGGCGTTCTATACCTATTTTGATGTGTCTAAAACAGAACTGCAGTCTTACTTGTTAGATCCTTATGATTTCTACTCCATACAATTGAAATTTAAAGCTAGAACGGGTATTTTAGGTCTGAATGCGGATTTATACAGAATGAAAATGAGAGAGTCCGAGGAATGTTGCATGTGTGATAGCGGAGTGAAAGAGGATATTGTTCATTTTATGTTCGAGTGTCAGGCGTACGAAAGAGTAAGAATGCAGTTTTTAAATGATCTGTATGAAGTGTGCATGGATAATAATATCGAGTGGGTGTATTATACATTTTTAAGCCTGAATAATTTGGAAAGGACTATATTTGTTTTAGATTCAAATTCATTCTCGACTTTTTGCAGTATAATTGATAACTTAGGGAAGAAATTTTTACGAAACTGCAGTTCGATACGATTTTAAAGTAATGTGATACAGATTTACGCAATATTTCTTTGTATATATCATTGTTCTATTCCATGTGTGTACAAGACGCAGACAGGTTACCCCGGCCTGCCTACCCCCGTTGTATTAGGGTAGTTCTTGAATAAAATTATTATTATTATTATTAGTGAACTTTACGTAGGACTGCCAATAAGTTCTAGGTACAACCGAAACTGGATTTCAATTCACAAATTTCCAAGAAAAAAAATTGAGGAAATTGAGATTTAATGTCAAATTTCAGTCGGGGTCGGAACTGGATTTCAATTTCACTTTTAGTGGACTTTACGTAGGACTGCCAATAACTTCTAGATGCAGTCGTACTTAACGGTCTCTAACCTCACAATCTCTCATTCCAGTCATCTTGCTGCAAAGCTTCGGTCCCGAGTCCCTCGTTCTATATTCTTATATTAATTTACTTCATAATTTAGAGTGGCCCCTTCATGATCTAGAAGTGCTTAACACCCGAAACAGAGAATATTTCTCTTAATATATATATGTATTGTACAAGCTGAGCGTGCAGCAGTATGTGTATACGTCAACTTAATACCCTACTCGTCAACTGTGATGGTAATCCTCGATTCAATAAGGTTAATTATGCTGCCCCTGCTCCAATGGGTGTCATGGGGTTGCTGCTGACGGTGACGCCCACAGAATACACATGCGGCTTTGCAGCGCAACATAAACCCTTGACATACGTGGACGTATTGAGGGTTATTCAGTTCAATTCAATTCAATTCTCTTTATTAGCTCTGGCAGAGTTCTGCACTAGAGCAATGCAAACAAATACAAAAATACATTTCAAAATGGTGAACACTGAGGGCACATACTAACATACTGAAATGAAAATGTATGCTTATCCAACATAAGAGCGAATATGTTATACCCCCCAATTTATTTTTTTTAATCCCACTCCTTTTAGGGCACCACGGCGTTGATTAGTAGCTTAGTAGTCATTTTCGTATAATTATAAGTTTTGTAACTGCTTAGAATTTTACCATTCCTTTAATGGACTATTGGCATAATGATATGTTAGATTAGTTTTCCTTCTCTAATACTTTAAAATGTCAGTATTTTTAGGTGTCCTTTCCATGCATGACGTATTAGTCCGTACACCTGCTATTCCTTACATATAACATTTAGTCTACCATAGTTTTTTATTGACAGATAGAATTGTAGAAAAAGTGTTATTGTTAGTTCCTTATTCTACAGCCCCTACCCCAGTGGATCACGGGGTGGAGTATACCCTCTGTCCCCGCCCTAGCGGCGCAACACATTCAAGCATGTTTTCGTCACCAATCCTTAAAACTATAAACGCAGCCTAAATACTGCAAGGGGGACGCTTCTATTGGTGACTTAGTTAAATATGTTATAATCTTACTCCTGTAGAGTACATCTAAATGTTGGTTATTTGTTAAATATGTCTGTTCGGACAGGTGTTGCACCCTTTAGCTTGTCTGTGATGAACTGCACCCCTTTAGTGTCCCCATACTGTTATAGTCACCATTCAATCACAATCCCTTTCTCGGGGCTGCACCTGTTGAGGCTGTCCAAGGACTGGCTCCCCCCGCGACCACCCTGGAACACTCTCTAGAGAGGTTCCCCTACCGTTGATCCCCTATCTGCGGGGCGAAACAACCCATATGTATTGAGTTGCAATGTCCCGCTGGAAGGAAGATCTTCATGGCCTTAAGAGAAGGGCTGCGACCGAAGGGCTTCTTCTTGTTTGTTGCATGTTTTTTTTTGCGTGTGATATTTGCAAGTGTGTTCTATATTGGCATTTATTAGTCCCTATCGAAATGTTATATCTATGGTTCCTAAACCCCTTGCTGTTTACTTATCGCGCTTGGTGCCGAGCCGAAATAATGACTTATCTGAAGATGGTAATAATAGAGAAAAGTAGAGGAAAGAAAAAAAAAAGGNGGGGGGGGGGAAGAGAGAAATTCATTTTGTACATTCGGACATTGTTAACTCATTTATTTGGAAGAATAAACGAGTAATGAAATGGCTAATATATATTTTCAACACGCCGTGATTCTCCATACTTGCCTATATTCCATCTCCGTATGGAACAATGCCACTATCATGATTTCCATATCTGAACTTCGATATTACTAGTTTCCCTATCAAAAGAGTATGATTTACTTTATTCAGAATTATGACATCCTTATCCTCTCATGGTGAGTAATTCCAAAAATTATGTCAGTACTACTCAACTTTAGTCTGAACTCGACACGAGCAGCGATTTCATTTTCAACTTCATTCCACAACTTTCGGACCTGTTGACACTCATAAAAGAAATGCTCTACAAAATCTATTACATTGCATGAGGTACACTTGTTGGAATCTCTTAAGCTCATTTTATGCAGCAAAATATTGGTCGGATAGATATTGTGTAAAATCTTCCATTGAAGAACACGTAATCGCGATTCCTTACAACAGTTAAAGGGAATACTCCAGTGTTCCTCTGTCAGAAGAACTTGAAACTTTTTGAGCCAAAATTGTTCAACATGCGAGGTCACCGTTTGTCTGATCATGTTTCTAAAACCTTTCTGTCCAATACTTCCTATCTCAGTTCCTATGAAGGTTACATTCCTATGTGACTCACCTTCCGCTTGTATAGCCTCCTTAGACAGAGCATTATAAAGAACATTGTACTGTAACTGACTACCTGGGGAATGACCGAATCTGTGATGAAAGGTATCACTTGAGATGAGCATTTCGTTTTCCAGCATGTCCTGAACATTAAGAATATGTCTTTTGATACAATCCTGTAGATACAAAGGTTTATGTTTATAAGTTATTTTACTGTTATTAAATAGTGGATCGGTAGGACCGCATTCTAATTCTGGTATACTTTTACTGTTGTGTGTCAGCCACACAATAAGTGCTTTCTGCCAAAATTTATTTGGAATGAAATTGAAGCCTTGAAACTCCTTGGGGCTCAAGTTACTTTTAAAACAGTTACTATCTCCCACATGTCGAAGATGATAGAGAGGAATTCATTTCCAGTCTTGAGAACTGTCAGAAAGCAATCTTTCTATCCACTGAAGTAGAAAGCTTTCCTGCATTTGACATACATCGATCATTTTTTAACCTCCTTGATGGTAGTTGCCACAGACTATGCTCCTTTTGACTTTTTCGAATACTCTCTGATTGTTAAATCGCCGCCTCCAGATAAACTTGAAGCAAAGCCTGTTAACTTTCTGGAGGACTTCTAAGGGCAATGTGACTGACTGTATTACATGTAAGAATTGTGATATTCCAAATGTTTTCACAATAAGAATCTTACCCAGTATAGAAAGATCGCGTACCGCCCAGGTTGCTAGACATCGTTCCATACACTCCATCTTATCTGTCCAGTTCTCTCTCAGGTGAGAGGCCGGAGAAGTGCTACTGAAAACAATTCCTAATAGCTTGATTTTATCCACAAGTGTTATACCAAATTGTTCTTTGCCAAAGTGATTCACCTTTCCCAAACACAGAGCTTGAGACTTGTTTGCATTCAATTCTAATCCTGAGAATCTGGAGAAAGATTTGATTTTGGACAATATTTCCCTAAAGTCTATGAGGTCTCTAAGAAACAAAGTCGTATCATCAGCATATTGTCTTATCAAAACAGGTGTGTTACTGCCAGGTATTACAATGCCTCTGATACTGCCATCCTGACGTACACTAATGGCAAATAGTTCTGCCACCAGAATAAAAAGTAAAGGGGAGATTGGACAGCCTTGTTTCACGCCTCTTTCCAGCTGGAATTCTCTAGAGAGGTGACCTCCATTTTTAATACAGGCCACTGAATCAGACATAATAACTTCTATCCATTTGATGAAACTACCTCCAAATCCGAAGGAATGAAGTGCATTATGCATACTTTGAGGAGCGAGGGAATCGAAACGTTTTTTGAAATCTAACGAAAGTAGGACACTACGTGCATCTCTACCAGTGTTGCCACTCGTAGGGATTTTCCCCTACTGTAGGGGAAAATCCCCTACGAAAAGCCATTTTCCCCTACTGTAGGGGAAAATGGCTTTTCGTAGGGGATAGGGGAACCCTACGGGGAAAACTGTCAAATGTAGGGGAAAGTAGGGAAAACGAGACATTCCCAAACTTTCTGTTACAAAAAAAAAAAGTTTTACAAAACTGATTGTTTACCGTTTTTAATTTTCTCTTATTTCATACTGCTGACAATAAACTGCTAGCTTGATCACAGCCACAACACTGTCTAACTTTGAGTCTCATTCATAAGCGAGTTGCCACATTTTTAGCAAAGTAGCGACAATTATTAGGGTCTATGCCCACTTGTAGCCTAGGCAAAGCCTACACCGATCTAAAGTTCTCCTCGGTTTGACACCCCATGGAAAGAAACTGGCATTCATTCCTCTTTTTCCCGGTTTTGTCTGACAAACACTCTGCCTTTCAATTCCCGGTTTTGTCTGACAAACACTCTGCCTTTCAAAGCACTCTTTTGAATCTAGTTTGCTTAAAATGATAAAGCAAAATGCCGAAGGCGGGTAAGGAAGCATCTTCGTACAGAGCTCAATTAATGTATCCTAAAGAGTGGGAGAAGGAAAGCTGGGCATCGGGCTGGCTGACAATTGTAAAACCTATTTCTACGACTATTTTCAACTACTACCCCCTAGGTTTTTTAAGCACTGTTATGTACACAGCTCTATCGTTGTTACGTTGCTGTGAGCCTACCCTTTAATACATGAATATGCTGGTCATAAGATTGGAAACAGCATTGCAAAGAATAAAATGATGGCCAATCATACACTTCTCGCGTAGGGAATGTAGGGAAAAATTGGCCTCGCTGTAGGGGAAAACCATCAGTCCAGAGTGGCAACACTGCTTCGTGCTCTCTCTCTCTCTGTCGCTAAAGTTTTCATTATTCCCACCCCTGTCCCCATGGCATGTGATGCTATTATAGTGTTTATCATTATCAGTTTGATCAGTAGGAACTACAGTGGTGCAAAAGTACATTGTTTCTATTCCAAGGAGAAATTTTGCGGGTACCACGCCCAGTAAAAGAGAAAGATTGTGGGAAAAATGGTTTGTGCTGTAAGGTAGTCGTCGATGTTATAGCAAGCTCAAAATATATTTCCACTAATAATCCTTTACTTTAAATTTCAGTAGGTGTGTCTTTATGTTTCTTCTACATCATTCAGCATGAGGATATGACTGACTGTATCGGAAACACAGCAGTTTTGCATTAGACCTATATGACGATTGATGGGACAAGGTATCTTGTGCAAAAAGGAAAATAATGACGGCATCTTCTCTTCGCCTGTTTCCGTCCTACAATAGCGTAACACTTTCCTTAAGCTTGTTTTTAGTCTTATTTTCTTTAGCATTGTATTTTCTTGCGCCCCGACTCTCTCCTTTTCCCTCCCCTGGCCCTGACCCCCACGCCTCCCCCCATCCCCCGGGACACCACACACTACTCCACAACACACTTATTGTGAGTGACTACTGGACCAAACTCATGATGGATCTAACAACACAGCTTAGGAATAAACTTTGTATTTTCCCCCTTAATTCCCAAACGGATATATCATCCGAGATATAATCTACTGTGTGACACATTTTTGGGGCAGGAATATTCGAGCAATGGATCTTTCATAATTATGGGGCTCTGATCATGAGTCCGCTGTATACCAAGCTCGATTTTGCACTTTAAGATGTTTAAATAGCCATTGAAATGACCAGTATTGACCATTTACCAACGATCCAAATTCTTCCACAAAACAAAGACCTTGCTGGATTTTGAATGCTTCAGAAAATGTATTCGTAACGAAAGATAAATGCTAATTTTGAATGTGCCGAGTTTGATGTGATACTCTTTGTTTTAAAAACTCAAAATTACCACTTAAATGACCACTTGTAGAGAAATAATATAGAGCATCTGCGGCACTATCACTATCAGACAGTCAGTACTTTAAAAATTGCTTTAACCCTGTTTGCGTTTGCCTGGGGGCGCCATCTTCTGCGTCATTAGGAAAAGAAGTGCAACTCTTTCGTCCCGGATACATTGCACACCTTTTCATAAGTGTATTTCTGGGTATAATTTTGTTTCATGTTGTTCCGAGAAATTTGTGTTGAACTTCGTTGTCTCAACACGATTCGGAAACATCTGATTGGATAGGCCATTAACGGCCTCTAGCGTCAGGTATGAAGATGCCAGTAGTACCTGGCATAAGAATATCCAATTTTAAGATAGTCCCTGTGAATAAGAAAACTGGCCATGGGAAGGGGAGAAGGGCTTAGATTTGAATGTCATACTACAAAGGCTTATATAGGTGCAAATACTTTTGTAGACTTAGAGTAGATGAGGTTTAGCCACTTACGTATAGACGTTGATGTTGTTGTTAGGTTACCCTGTTTACTGAGTGAAAAGGCCTAAAATATCAGATAGCCTGCTTCACTGCCTAAGTTCTCAAAATCTAATTGGTTAAGGGTCGTTTTTCTCCGTGTCAAGTTTGGAGGAAAAGCTAAACAACATATTACATGTATGTGGAACGTATTTTCTCTTATGGCCTCTCGATAAGTTAATGAGAAGTGTAAAACCCTATAGAACCAGAAGTGAAAAAAAAATGGCATCTTTATACTTTAAAAAAGAAGTACCCGGACGCATAATGAACCGCTTAAACTGTTCTAAACCTGTTTCCCCATCTTCTTCTCCAGTTTCAGTCGGCTGTGCAATTGGAATGGAATCCTTCAGTTTGAACAGGGGGTAGAGGTTTCCATTTTTGTGGCAAAAAGTGGCATATTACACGGAAAAACCCTCCTGGTCTCTATTCCAACATTTGTCGAAAGAAGCTCTGGATGATTGAACTAGACTTAAGGTAATTTGACCAGTTAGTACTGTATTTTCAGTTAAAATTGTTTGCTTACTTCTAGATTTACTACCTATCCCTTCCTCCCTCCTCCATGAACCTCCTGCCACGCCCTGCCCTTCTCCATTCCAGTGAAGCAGTAAATAATTTTACTATATATTTTACAGTATTTACTTTCCAACCCATCCACCCCACCCCACAATCACCTGACCTCCCCCTCCCCTACCCTTATACTATAAGTCCATAATCTAGTTTACCCTTACCTACCCCCTTCCCTCCCCTCTCCCCCCAAACCAGTGAAGCAATGTTTCCAGATCTAACCTCAACTCCATTGTTGTATCTTCACTGACACTAGTGTCAGTACAGTTATTAGATCTACACCCCCCCCCCCCCCCCCCCCCCCCCCCCCCCCNCCCCCCCCCCCCCCCCCCGCCATTCGGAAACCACTAGAGATTTAATTCTGTCTGGTGAAAAAAAAAATGTTTCTGGTCTCTCTTGATGCCTTCATTCCTTACAAATTTATTAAATNTGAATGAGGGGGTAATACAAATATGATCATAATTCATGAGTGGCTTTAAAAAGTTTAAGTAGTGGTCTAAAATTTTGCATTTCGATGTGGCATTGGCATAGAAAGTAGCAGTGTCAGTTGAATACAATCAGTTGACCACTTCTGCTATTCAAGTATGAAGATACCAAAAGCACCTGGCATAAAAATATGCAATTTTTAACTAGTCCCTATAAAAATTAGAAAACTGGCTACGGGTAGGAGGGAAAGGGGTTGGAACTGGACTAAAGGCTTAGACAGGTGCAAATACATGTGTAGACTCAGAGAAGATTAGGTTTAGCCACTCAAGTATAAACTTTATGGTTCTTGCTAGATGAATAAGGCTACCCTGTTCACCGAGTAACGCCTAAAAAAGGCCTAAAGTATTAGGTAGCCTGTTTAACTAAGTTCTCAAAATCTAATTAGTTAAGGGGCATTTTTCCTTGTGTCAAACTTTGGAGTAAGAGCTAAACAACAATGTTTGGAAAGTATTTTGGCCTGGGGCCCCTGAATAAGTTAATGAGAGGTGTAAGACCTAATATAGCCAACAGTGAAAAAAAAAATTGGCATCTTCATACCTTAAGAAAGAAGTACCCGGACACATCGTGAACTGCTAAAACTGTTCTAAACCTGTTTCCCCAATATCTTTTCCAGTTCCAGTCAGCTGTGCAACTGGAATGCAGTGCTTCAGTTCGAACAGGGGGTAGAAGTTTCCATATTTGTGGCAAAAGTGGTAAATTGCACAGAAAAGCCCTTCTGGTCACCATCCCAGCATTCGAAAGAGGCTCTAAATGACTGGACTAGATTAGAGGTAATATGACCAATTAGCACTGTATTTTCAGTTGGAATTGTTTGTTTGAGGTTTTACTACTCAGTTCCCCCCCCCCCCCCCCNCCCTCCCCCAATGAATTTCCTGCCAGCCCCTGCCCCTCTCCTACCTTTCCAGTAAAACAGTAAATAAATTCACTATAATATGCTATAATCCACCCACCCCCATACTCTCTTTAGGTCTGAGAAGGGAATTCTGTTAAATGCAATGTCGATTTCAAGACCAATTTTGGTAATTTCACCGGCAATCTCATTTCCTACAATACCAGTCTTGGTATCCAAGTTAACTGCATGTCTTTTCCGATTTTCCGGTGTGTATTCTTTGCAGAGTTCGGTTGATGCCCTGGCATTTGATGTTTTTGTTTTTAGTTGCTTCAACTTCAAAACATGACAGCGGATCTGAGAACATCAGAAACTTGTCATGTCTCGAGGATGTTATGGTATCAAGGGCACTTCAATATATCAGAAATTTGTCATGTCTCGAGGATGTTATGGCATAAAGGGCGCTTCAATGGCCCTACCTTCAGCTGTGAATATAGAGACATTTGGGTAGAGGACGCAGCACACATCTCCAAGAGATGAGTGAGCTGCCCCACCACATTGGCGTTTTTCGAATTTGTTATTAGGATAATTGTCAAGTATTCGTTTAAACTCTTGTTTAAACAGAGTACTGGAGTATTGTGCTTGCGACACATTGTAAGGCATAAGTTAACTTGGGATTCGCATAAAATCTATGAAGGTGTTTCAGGGGACGTTTATGTTTCCATGTCCTGAAATTCGAGATTTGAATGTCTGGGGTTTTAGAAACCTGATGCCGAATCGGGGAATGACATCTGGAGGATTTTCAAGCTGGTCTTTCATTTGTGATGCTAGAATAATAGTGGAGACTGGGTTTTCAGGTATGGACAAACAACACAAGCTTAGTTTTTAAACAAAGTTTGATGTTCTTTGTACACAAAGTATAAAATAAAAAGCAAAATATGACCTGTACAATAATTTATGGGACATCAAATATCCCGACTTCAAAACGTGACAAACACTTCTGTCAATATTGGTTGAATTGAACTATTGTTTGTCTCTCTGTTTGCCTATCTGTATGCAGGAGGATTGAAACTGTTTTTACTATATATATTTGGAATCTCTCCTTCACTATCATACTAATTACAACAAATCCCAGTTTACTATTTGCAGAGAACCTAATTTTTTTTCACTGCAACATGAAGATCTCACAGATTATGAGAATAGCTCATATATCTTGCACATTTCGGTTAAGGATTTCAGTCGACCCAAGTAGAGTCACCTGAGCACCGATTAGATAACTTCCGCCGAAATTTTAACCCAATTTGTCACTACTGGAACATTTTGGAATCTTGTCCGTGAGTCAGGAAAATTAACTTAGACCCTAAAATTTAACAATAAAGCAGTCAAAATTGCCAACACTAAAATTGTATAGAGTGCAATCTGATAGAACTGGCAATTCTACTAGTAAGAGCGCCACTGAGGTTACTACCAGTAAAAATCCCAGTCAGATTTATGTTTTCAAAAAATATAAAGCACTCTCAAGACTGTGGCATGAAAAAAATGTAATAAAAGTTCGAAATTTTCGGACCAGTGTCCCTCCAGTCAGGTTTATGTTTGTAAGCTTAGTAAAGTTTAGGGGTAGGTAACGCGGATTTAAATCAAAGAACAAAGATGCATAGTGGCTTATCTGCATTTTTTATCAACAAAACAACAACAACAACAACAGCAACAACAATACATAAACACACATGCACGCACGCACTAACGCACATGCACATCCGCACACACACACACACACAATAAAGACTTCATGGTTTTCCAACACTCATCAATTATATCTTCCTTGGCAACAATAGGACAGTTACATTTTGTGCAGTACAGTAATTTATCTACAAGGTAGCATTTTGAAACTTGAATCTCTGCTGGCACCTGTACACCTTTATCACATCTTCATCTTCAGTCAGTTGCAAAGCTTTACTGTTTCCTATTTCTGATCTGAAATGCAAAGGGCTCCTTGTACGGAAGGACTTAAGCTTAATGTGGTTTTCTGTTTCCCTTCTATTTTAAGCCAGTGCAATTATCTTTCGACCAAAATGATGTTCTGTTCAAATCTGTTTTGTGTTCTTTTTCAACATAAACACGAATGAACGATACTTTCATAAAATCAGTCTGCTTCTCTGTTTCCCTTTTTAAAATAAAAAGGACTGAGCAGTACTTTCATATCGTAATGTTATACAGTATTATGGATTATTTATCCTACACCTAATGATGGGTTGGAAGATGTGGTTCCGCATTAGTCCTAAAAAGTGTGCGTCCTAGCAGGGACTCTGTCATCATCATTGGCGAGCAAATTGGCATGCAGTTTAAGAACTGACCGTTAAAAAATTTGGACTGAGTATACTAGCCGGACAGCCAGCATACACATAAGGAGTATTCTGGCTGGAATGTCTCTTTTGATTTTCCGAGTTGTCTGCCCTCTCCGACTGCCAGGTTTGTGTAGCCCACTAAAACTGGCTCTTACTAGCAATTGCTCAAAATCTGAAGATGGACTCAACTTTCAGATGAACCAGTCTTTCAATAAATTCCTCTTTTTTCCCCAAGATGTTTGGGAAGCATGTCGCTGAGCTCTGTCACATATTATGAAAATCTTACCGTCTGGTTATTCAGCCAAATACTCTCCAAGGCACAGTCTGGCTGTCTGGCCAAATATGTCCTTATACCTCCCGGGAAGTATTGTTCCCGTCTCAGAATTTATTTTCAAGTGTAGCTATAAACCTCAGCTTGAGGTGGAACCAGAATGAAATGACACACATGAAATATCAGCAATACACAAATATTGCACATGCTGCGTGTCATGGTGTGTGCTTGTCATGTGTAAAGGAACACGACCAAAGAGCAATATTAATTCACGATTGAAAATGTAGCCCCCCCCCCCCCCCCCCNCCAAAAGCACACCAGGATCGACGCAGTTGCAAAAAAAAAAAAAATTAAGAAAGGCTCTGTATCAGTGTTTCAATCCAGACATCCTTCTTTGGTCCATAGATTACCGCAGGAAATAGCATATTGCATTCAAAAGGCGACAAGAAGGTCTACAACAAGGTGGGTGTATCGCCAAGCAGAAACATTTAGATACAGTCAAAGTAGGACCAGTTCAGACCTCCTCTGCCTCACTTGACATGCCCTCCCTGGAAAGATAGTCGATGGCCAGACAAAGGCGTCGGTTTCTCGCAAGCACCTGGGGGATACAAAATTAAGACTGAAGATATGACGAGTATTAAATCTGTTAGAACGGGGAGCTGACATTATCTCCTCTACTTAGATTTCAAATCCTGATTTATAATTGTGGCCAATATTGCAAGTCTTTGGGAGAATGGGTACCAATGCCACCCTCACCTAGTGACAAAAAAAAATCTTATCAGAACATTTGAACGCTTGCAACGTTCCGTGGCCATTACCTAAACTACTGGATGCTTCAAAAACGATCGGCGTCTTAAATATTTCTTAAATGCTACCACTTATATGACTGTAATTTTGTATGCCTACATGAATTAATCTGTCTTTGCAGGAATTCATTTTTCTCCTTCTACCTGTAGTAAAACTCGTGTCAATAATCGTTAGCTAAAAAAAAAAAATCGGAATGACAAGCAGATCAAACATTTAGAGGTCTTACAGCGATGTGGCGCCGCATGACTTTGCTTATTTGCATCGTCACTCCCAATGCTCCACCCAGCGTTGATTCTGAAGTAGATCTATCTAACCATGCACAATCAAAAGAGTACGCCTCAGACTCTGCAGTGTAATATAAATAACAATTCTCATTGAACGTGACGAAGAGGTATCGCTCAATGACGTCCAAATTAAAACAGTGCAAAAAACTTTTCTGCCATTTCTCTTCGGCGTCACGTCCAGTTTTGGTCCATCCTCACAGTGTTGAATCAATCTTTCAACCTCAATGCTATCGGTTTTGCTCTTTTTTGTGGCTTCTCTTTTACGGTATTTTAAAACAGAAGTCGAAGGGCAAAAGCCTGATTTTCTTATCGTGTTTGGGCATTTTGTGGCAGCGTTTGCAAATTCTGGATTTTATGTCTATATAGACATATTTATGGCTGAAATCAATCCATGCTTTCGTGCTATAACTTGAGAGAGCTCACGCAGATACCATGGGGCTGTGTCTTGTTGAATTTTAAGCATTCGCTAAAAACAAGACGTCAGAGGTGGCAACAGAACCAAAGAAAAAGAACAAGAATTTGGTAGAACTAAAAATGGCTTTGGCGCCGCCGCGCCGACAATGTGCGGCTGGCTAGCGTCAGCGTGATTGCGCCATATTACGTTTTCATCTGCTTCATACACGAACAAAACAACTCATACAAACTACACTCAGCCTTTTTTTTGTTTTTGGCTCATAATTTGGATTGTCATAGAACAGTTTATTACATTATAGCAAATAAATGAAATTTGCTACTTAATGGAAGGGAATAGCTGATGTTTCCTTTCGTCGACTTTGACGTATTGTAAACACTAGATCACAACCATTTGTCTATGCATGTATAATGTTATGAAGAGAAAAGCAGATTACTGTATTTCTCTACCAGAAACTGGCTTCGACTAAAACTAGATTGAAAAGAGGACCTTGTGAAGTGATAACAATTTTTGTCAAAACGTTACAGACATGTATATGAAAGTCATCCTTGGATTATTTTGAAAGAGCAATGGTCGACGTGATTCACAGAGCAAAATCAATGATAAACAAAATGAGGAAACAGGTCTTTATAACTAACAGTTGAATACCATAAACTTTAATTCCGGAGGCCTGGTCAAGAAATTCGATTTTATCATAATAACAGGGCCTATTATCGGTGACATAAAAGTGTATAATACTTTTTTTGTATGTGACACGTTACGTAAATTTGACCTCTGACCTGCTTACGAATACTTTTATTGGTAGCCTTGGAAACCTCTAGGCGTATGAATATGTGACCTTGTTTCTTTGTGACGTCATATGTGACGTCATTTCTTTTGTAACTGTTCTATATTCACTGCCGTGGGGTTTCCCTCTGTCTAGATTAAAAATAAAATATTTCAGCCTGTCTTTCTTATCGCTTGCATTCGCTCTCTTCACGTTTCAGTTTCAGTTCAGTTAAACATTTGAATTAAAAGTACTTGAAATGTCACAGTGTTTCTGTGGTCTAAAGTTTTATCGATGATTGCTAGCTGTTTGGATCTACTTTGTGTCGCGTAACTGTGTGGTTCATTCAGTTCAGCTTTGATTGATGTGTCTCAAACAGGGTAAGGGCTGCTTGTAGGTCCTTTTCACGATTAAAAGTTCTTTTTTTTTAATTAATTAGAGTTTATATGGTTAAAAGGGTCTTAAACTTGTGTTGTTTGATATCAGATTTATGAAACTCGTTATACATTTATATTATCAGCTCGCCAGAGGCTCGCGAATACGATAAATGTATAACTCATTTCATAAATCTGTTATTAAACAAACACCCATTACAGATCCTCTGTTTATGAAATATTCTATTTCGGGAATTGAATCTAGTGTAGAAGCAATAAGTAGGCGAGCAATTTGAGGACAGGAGGTTCGAAATGATAACATGATTTGGAACAACTTACAGACACAGAGAAGACAATATGAGAGAAGAAGACAACTGTGAAGAAGACACTAAGTTAAAGGCTTCGAGAGCGACTCAAGAACGAACAATATACTAGTGAGTTTTGGAATGAATGGATACAAATATTGACGCAAGTTTGGTAAGACAAATATTCCTTTTTTGATTCTACACATACAGCACAATTCCTTTTGTTAAACATAATCAGAATTGCCAGGGTCAAATCCACCAAACCACAATGGACATTAAACGAAGGCACATAAACTATAAGTGTTTAATTACGGAAGAAGGAACAGATCTAATGACGTGAAATGCGCCATGACAGAATAGCATGGCAGAGGCAAGAGACAGTGTAGAACTAAAAGCTCGTGCTGTTGGCAGCGCACGTTAGCCACTTACAAAACCAGTCAAGAAAGCAAGAACATTTAATTGTAACATCTGTCCTAAGTAAGGGGCTTTTCGTCTCTTTGGTAAAATGGAAAAAAACAGGGATGACAAAGCAAAAACAGAGATCACAGTCTAAGGATGGAATGGCAAGCCCAAAAATCTATCTTATTCACCTCTTGAAGTTTGTTCTCCAAATCAGTTTCCGACTTCTTCCACAAAAGTAGCACGTCTTCTTTGGACAGCGCCTCCAGCGTGCACTCGTCGATAAAGTTGGCAGGCAGTTGACTTTGATAGCCGGACAAAGCATGTCTGCGTAGGGTTGACTTGACTCTGTTGTCCTATAGAGGCAATATTTATGATGTCTCACGTGATTTGGTAACCAGTGGCCTAGAACACCATGACTGACATTAACATAAAGAACAACAGCGATGTCTTAGACGGTAAAAAGAAGATAGGAAAAGGAGACTGCAAAGAAAGACAATAAGCAGGAAGATTAGCGCGTTGATCTGACTAGTTTTGATAGAAAGTAGCGACGATTCTGAGTCCAAGGGCTTGCTGCTGACAAAATATTTAACAACAACAACAACAACAACAACAACAACAACAACAACAACAACAACAACATCATCATCAACAACAACAACAACAAAAGCAACAACAACAACAACAACAAGAGATGACCTTTTCCCACCCCTTTCCAACCAGCTCTCAAACAATGCCTTCTTTCGTGCTTCACTCTTGGAAGCTCGATTCCACTGACACCTTCTGCATGTTATATTTTACAGCAATATAACGCAACTCCATTTTGTTTTTTATTAGTTTCTCAATCCCCTAGTCTCCACCCTTTGTCCACATCGCCTTCTCTCACCTTCAACCTGAGATTTCTCTTGAAGTAATCCCTGCTGGATGTGTCGTAACTTCGGGTTTGCTTGGTGTTTTTCTGTTGATAACTCATCTGCGACAAACTTCTCACAGGGATCAGGTCCGAAGTATTCCTAAGCGCCACCATCACTCGTTTAGCACTTGATCCTTGAATGGTGAACAAGCTATTATTTTTGGCGACTTCGTGAACAGGCGTCTCAGCTTGGTGACCATGTCCGGATATCCCCACCACGCTGTAGTCAAGGTCTCGTCCTGGTTTGGTCCTGGGATGGCTATGACCAGTGTCCTGATCATCCTTAGTACAAAACGACCTCGTTGACAGCGAGCAAGGAAAACCACTCTGCCAGCGATGTTGAATAGCAGTTGGATAGCCCCTCGCCTGATTTGACCTGGACGGATGGTACTGCTGGATATAAACATTCTCGGAATTTAACACGGCGGGGTCTAATTGTACGCTTAATGATTTTAGAGAAGCTGAAGAAGAACTTGCAGTAGCTTGAGATCCATTACCCTGAGAGTCGAGACCATGGGTATCTAGTGAATCACGATTCCGAAATGCCGATGACGTGCTGTTGTCGAAAGAAGGAGTAAATATGTCTTCCACAGAGTCTGCACAGTTCGAGAAGTCATCGGTGTTGACAGATGGGGGCGAAGGTAAAGGTGAAAACTCTCTGTTTTCTTCACTGGGAGTTTGAACTGATGAAGACGTAGCTGAGTTGCAATATGCATTACTATGACTCGGTGGGGGAAACTCATGTGATGAGGAAAGGTCGGTACCAGAGGATGTATGTACAGAAACACTAAATTTATCTTTCATATTGCTATATGCTTTATGGTCTCCCCCTTTCTCGCCAAATATCCCTAATGGACGGGGTTGAATCTGGGTTTCCTCAGTGCCAGGTTGACTAATGGGTCGAGAGCTCAAATAGATGTCGCTTGCGCCATTCTCAGAACGTTCGCAGTATGAAAAATCATAAGCGCCCTGTTTAGGACGTCGCAGAGGGCGTAGAGAATATGAATCTGATCGTTTTCTAACCAGCGACTCATTGCCATGTTCTTCAAGCAAGCGCCATGATCTGGATGATAATCGCCGTGAAGGAAAACTAAAAGTATCTCCTATTTGCTTCTCAAGCATCATTTTCTTTGGAAAATCCACCCCATCCTCGTTATCATCGCCATTGTCGCTGCTCGTACTGAGACCATGCCTGCGGCTATATAGATCCAATGTTAGATCACAGCTGTCCCGGCAGTAAGCTGCGTTGCTGACACCCACCGCACCTAGATCAAGCTCATCAACGTTGTCAGCATCCTTGTCGTCGAGTCTTTCGATGTCATTTTCAGCGTCTGAGTTCTCAGCCGTTTCTGAAGCCGACTGCAGCTGACGATGGTAGCTGGAAATAAGACAAGTAACATGATAAGAATGGCAGGGGAAATGACAACACCTCTCCAAAAAATGAACATTAATAACAGCCTTTTCTAATCAGCGCCATTCGATCAGTATGTCCCTGTCTGTCAGTATTTGGTATGATATTGATAGGGCATTACAGACAGAAAACGTCTATCGGTCTCGTCCTTATTGTGATAGCACCCTAAGAACAGATATCAAAGTTTCCGCTCGAAAAGAAAACTCAAAACCGAGACATGAAAATTTGTTTTATTCTTAACAATATAGATTAGACGATACTGCAGTGATATGATAAGGATTTTACGCACGGAAAACGTCTGTCAGTCTCCATTCTCAGAATGCGATCACACGCTCACTAGAGATGGAAACCGACAGACAGAGGCCGTGAGTCATTTTCAATTCCGAAAATCCTGTCCTAACAAACGCTGACAGAGACAGCCACTTAGGTAGAAAAACACGATGGAGTTGGTGCAAAATTGTTGATACTGTTGTAATTTTTAAGAAGAAATGAAATAAAATCATCATTTTATAGAAATGGTGGTGTCCATCCTGCCCAAAGGTATCTCAATGACGTAACACACTGCAATAATGTCATATCTCACAATGACTTGAGGAATCAGTGAGTTCGTGGAATACTGGTGTAACCTACACATTTTTCATGAGCTTGTATGGTGGTGCAAAGAGAATCTCATAAATAAATCACAAGGATAAATAAATGCACCAAGGATAACATAAGTCACCCCACTTGCCACTGGAAACGGACGGGCGGAAAACACAGAGCACGCTAATTTCCATATTTTCCGTACGGTGTCATTTCGAATGTTCTGGAAGCATGTGATTAAGCTACCGATTTTCTTTACATCTGAGCAGGAGATTTCCACAGTCCGTTTTTTTCCCCAAGTAAAACGTCGGTCTTGGTGTCTGTCGTAAGGATGATACCCCTTCACTACCCCCCTCCCCCACCATTTTACAGAGTTTGATAGCAACCTCACGGGGAATGTAGCAAATACAAAATAATGATGGCTGGATTTAATTAAATAAACCCGAGATGGTTTTTTTTTTTTGTGTTAGTGTGAGGTCACCTTAGCGACGGAGGCAGAGACTAATACTAATAGACGTTTTCCATCAGGAAAACTCTATCGCTTTGGACACCGATAAAGGTGCATGTAGACATCCGTTAAAGACATGTAGTAAAACATGAATATGTTAATGCGAAAATGTAATGATGTTGTTTTGAAGGAGGAAGGGTGCTGACATATTAACGAAACGTTTCATGTGGACTACCTGCTGACTCACTGATTGTCTTGGCTTTTGGCAACTATTACAGTAGAATTCGGTTATAATAAATAATAGAATTGTTGACACCTTCTAATTCTATGTTTGACCCGATCGCTGTTGTTTCCGAACTGAGACAAGTAAAGTAACATCGTGTAGGCCGCTTGCATTGCAAGATTTTGGGGTAGGGGTGGATCACGGGTCCTACTCAAGATGGCGGCGGGATCAGACATGTTTTGTTTACGTCTCACAGTTATGTGAATTTCTGAGTGAAGAGAGGCATCACCAATCGGAAAAAAGTTATCAAACAATATACCCATATTCTCTTTCGCGGGTAAGCTTTCGTCTGGTCAAATCTGCCTTCTCTGTAGGCAGTACCCACCCCTTACGTCGCAGTAACAGTGAAGTATAATTACAAAGACACCCATTTTCGAGCATAGACGGGTTTGGACTTTGGACCCTAGAAAGCAAGCGAAGAGTTCTTGACACAACTCATGTAGCCCGTGAAACCAGCTGTGGGGCTATCATACGAAAAGAAGAAAGAACAGATCACAACTGTATTTAGGATAAGGGGAGACAACAAATAAGAAACACGATTGCCATAAAAACGCTGCAGAGGTGGAAATACTAAAAAAGTTGAAGGAGGGTCACTTGAACTTCACATTTTATGACGCGCCACCGAAATAAACGCAAACCTTCAGGGACCCCTCCCTCAGACATCTCGCCCGGAGACAACAGGAAGAACAACCCGAAGAAAAAAAACATGGCAGAAGCAAATCAAGAGGGTGTTGGTCAAGCCAGCACAAGTAATAAAAGTCCCAACTCAGGTGACGCATCATGTGCCATCAGGAAAGATGCCATAGGATAAGCAGGCAGTCACCCAACGCTGATATGAACACCCAGGGCAATGACCAACCCACTCAGGTACACCAAGGTCATTATTTCACGCCAGGCTATCCTTCTTATCCCCCTCACCAGCTAACCTACCAAACCCCATCTTTGAACTTTCCAACCAGTGTTCATGCCAATCGACAGGGGAATGTAGGGAGCAGCATCTTGCAAATGAATGCGCGGGAAACTGATTCAAACGAACCACCTGCATGGGCACAGTCAATGATGCAAGCAATAGGTGACATCCGGGGATGCATGGAGCAGATGGAGTCTAGGATAGAAGCTAGACTCGATGAAAAGATGAAACCGCTGAAACGAATACAAGAAAGAGTAGAATACCTACACGAGAGGCTGGGGATAACAGAGAAGAACAGTGAAGAAGTTGACAGAGGAATGCAGTTCTTAAGTGATGCATATCAAGAATGTAAGAAAGATGCGGAAAAGCAGAGAGGTGCTGTAAAAGAACTGGAGAAGCAAGTCAGAGCATTATGGAACGAAAGAAAGGACATGACGGACAAGATGGAAGAAATAGAATGGAGGTCAATGCGCCAGAATCTCGTCTTCTCTGGTATTGAAGAAAAGAACGAAGAAGACACAGAAGCAACACTTGTAGAGTTTCTGGAAAGCAAGCTGGCAGTTAGTCCCAGACCTGAGTTTGATTACGTCTACCGTATAGGACCCAGAATGCGCGATCGGAACAGGGTTATTTTTGCCAGATTCACAAATCTGAAAGACAGAGAAAAGATTCGTGCCCTGGGGCCTAAACTGAAGGGTCTCCCATACGGAATTAACGAACAGCTCCCACAAGGCATGAACGTGAAGCGACGGATGCTTATCCCCCTCATGAAACATTAGAGAAGCTTGGGAAAGAAAGTGACCATGACAAGGGATAAGTTAATCATTGACAATGAACGGTTTGAGGTCAGTCAGGACGGGAAAATACGCAAGGACCCAACCTATCGCCCACGTTACCTTCCAGTCAATGCCCAACGAAATGGTCAAGCATTCAACCTGTCATCTGGGCGGCTGCCTGGTGACAGAGAAGCACCATCGACATTGCCATCACCACCACCAAGACCTGAATCAGTGAGAGAATTCCCATGTCCCAGCACCACTATGGGCAAGCCGTTACCCTCGCACACTGTTACCCGGAAAGGCTGCCGACTAACTGCGGACACAATGGACACAGGCGACTCAACGGCAAGCCTACAGATATGCCCATCAGTAAGACCCGATCAGGCGGAACAGGCAGTCATGGAGAAGGATCCGAGCTCTCCGCCCCTGAACGTGCTAGGGCAGGACAACTCAAGCGTGGCCGAATAGGACAGGCAGGGACAGCATGAACTCTTACCGAACATTTCTTTTATGATTAATTGTGACATTAACTCTTTTGGCTGTTACCACTTTTACCAGAATGATCAACAACCAGCTAGTAAGACATGTGCTGATGATAGTAGCCTTCTGGTAGATAATATCACCTATATTATCAACGATAGAGAGGTGTATTCTAAAGTAGCTATGTTCAGTAATAAACTTGATATGTACGATGAAATAATGCCCACTATTAAAAGTAATGAATGTAACGATGGTTAAACTATGTTAAACTGTGAAGATTATCCTCTGGACAACGACGTCTTATATCCTAGTACGGAGAATAAGAGAGAGTTTGTTACTGCAAGATCAATTAAGATATGCTATATTAATGTAAACGGATTACTGCGGAAGAGCATGTATCCAGAATTTGAAACCTTTATTAAAAACTTTGACATTTTATGTTTTGGAGAAACTAAATGCACTGATGGAGAAATTTCATTGCAGGGATACAGGCTTTTCTACAAAAGTAGAAAGTCAAAATACGAAAGAATGTCGGGTGGACTGGTTACAGGTGTGAAAGAGGAATATGCAGATTATGTGGAAGTGTGTGAGAGTGAGTCTGAATTTGTTTTATGGCTGAAAATTGATGGTAAAATCCTAGGACAGAAAGAATCTATTTTAATTGGAAATGTATACATACCACCCATTGACAGCCCGTATTCTAATATTGATGCCTTTGACGAAATAGAAGAAGAAAAAAGGAATATCTTTCCTGACGGCAGTTGTGTCTATATGATTGGAGATTTTAACGCAAAAACAGGCAATGCACCAGACTACCTAGATTTTAATGAAGACGATGATGCATATATAGAAAGTAGTATGTTTGATGACCCTAATATAATTGAACAGTATGGATTAAGTAAAGACCGCATGGCCAAAGATGGAAGTAGAATTAGCACATATGGTCAGGAACTCCTAAATATGTGTAAAATAAACAGTTATATAATCCTAAATGGAAGATGTGGCAGGGATAAAAATATAGGAGAACTAACTTGTAAACAATCAACTACTGTTGATTACGTCATTACACCTATCAATAGTTTGGCCCACATTAATCCTGACCTATATATCCATGAGTTTTCCCACCTTTTATCGGATGTACATAGCGCTGTTGAGCTTGTATTATCATCGCGGACTGTCCCAACTGAGCACGAGATTGAAGTGAGCGATCTCTCGCAAAGTGAAATAGACTCAGCTGTACCGTGCAATATGAATCAGCCACGAGGATGGAAAGATGAATTAAAACATGAGTATCTTTTAAATATCAATGGAAACGATGTCGATGATCTGCTGATATTTCTCAACAGTATAGAACAGCAATCCGTAACTAGTCAGTCAGACATCGACAGTGCAACAGATAAGCTCAGCAAAATTTTATTAGACGCCGCCCTAAAAACATTCGGAAGTAAGAAACCCAGAAGAGATAACAACCAAAATATTAATAATACCAAAGAGTGGTTTTCACAAGAGTGCGTAAACGCAAGAAAAGAATACATGTATGCTAGAAAGACCTTCCATATAACTAAGCTGGATACAGACCTTATAAAGCTACAAAATATGAGTAAAATATATAAGGACGTTATGAATAGAGCTATCAGTAATTACAAGCAAGAGCTCAAGGATAAATTAAGTAAGGCGAAGAATAAAGACCCTAAATATTTCTGGAAAATCTTAAACAGCAAATCTGATAAATCAACTGTGAAGGCCAAGCTAGACGATTTGTATACACATTTCAAAAATGTGAATCAAGGAGGTAATGTGAATAACACCTCAGAGAACCTGCCAGGCAGGGAAGACGATACTATTATAAACTCTGACCTTAATGCTAGAATTGTTGAAAAGGAAATAGAAGATGCTGTTAAAAGACTGAGTAATGGCAAAGCACACGGTAATGATCTACTAAGAAATGAATACATCAAGGCCTCTATTGACATACTTATGCCAGTTTATACCAAACTTTTTAATGAAATACTACGAAATGGACTATACCCACAAGCATGGACTACAGGAGCCATAGTGCCTATATTCAAAAATAAAGGAAATGTAATGACACCAGAAAACTATAGACCCATTACTTTACTGAGTTGCATGAGTAAACTGTTCACTTCGATACTTAATAATCGACTTCTCAAATATATAGACAATACCGGATGTCTTAGTGAATCTCAGGCAGGATATAGATCGGGCTATTCCACGGCAGATCACATGTTTGTATTAGCTGCGTTACTAGAGTATGCAAAAATGAAAAATAAAACTGTCTATTGTGCCTTCATCGATCTGGCCCGAGCCTACGATTCAGTATGGAGGGAGGGACTGTTTAGAAAACTGCTTGAAAATGGCATAAATGGAAATTTTCTTAAAACCGTTTATTCCATGTACAGCCAAACAAAATCCTATATAAAACTAAGTGACTGGGAGCGCTCTGAATCATTTCCATGCAACGTCGGCATAAGGCAGGGAGAGAACCTCTCGTGTCTAATTTTTTGTATGTTTTTAAATGATTTGGAGACATTTTTCAAAGGGCATCCGAGGTATAGGAGTTACGGATGAAGAAAATCTGCGAGTATTTATCAGCATTTTAGTACTCCTTTACGCAGACTATACCGTCATAATAACAAGTACTTGTAGCGGTTTGAAAAATGCCCTCAAGGCCTACTCGGAATATTGCAAGACGTGGAAATTAGAAATTAATACAAATAAAACGAAAGTAATGATATTTGGTAGAAAGGGACGTAACGCCAATTTTTACCTAGGAGAAAAGCAGTTGGAAGTAGTCGCAGAGTGTAAATACCTTGGAATACACTTTAGTAAGAATAAGAAATATGCAAAAGCGAAGAAATTTAACTCAGTTAAAGGACTGAAAGCTATGTATGGAATTCTTTCAAAATGTAGAACATTAAACTTATCTGTCAGCTGCCAAGTACACCTTTTCAATACCCTCGTGAAACCTATTAT
>JAWQUT010001087.1:16687-29585 GCA_033807755.1 Ellobium chinense | reverse complement strand
GGGAGGTTCCTCATTGATCTGAGGGTAGTGAGGGTAGTCTCCACATTACCCTTATAATTTTTTTTATATGGGATTTCAGCCCCTCCTGCACCTTGGAGGGATACCAGAGCATCCAAAGGTTGTATCAACAGACCATGAGTTCTAACAAATGACTCAGACACGCCTGAAATCATTGAACCGGTATCTATAAGAGCATTGGTCCTCACCCTCTGCGCCTCAACGACGACCTCGTTAGCTTTTCCAACGACCTGGGGTTTGGGCCTGCTTCCCTCATGGCCTAGCGGCGGCCCTGCTATGCCACACCTGGATCGTTTTCTGAACTCGTCTATGTCGTGAGAGGTCAGCGACCGCCACGATGACATGTGCCAGAGCCCAATTCTACCGAGTGGCTGGCCGATTACCCCTAAGCTCTTCGGTGCGATTCTGCTGGATTAATGAATGAATACCCCTAAGCTCAACGGCGAGAGCGTCCACCTTCTCCTCCAGCTTTTTGCTCTGGAAGGACAGCTGCGCCAGTGCCTCCTCCAGCTTTATGACTGTGCTGTCGGCGTTGAGCTGGAGAGAGTGGGCCGGTCTGGACGTAGCGGTAACCATCTCTTCCACCCTGGCTGCCACCAGGAGGTCTTCAAAGGGGGCGCCAGCCTCATACTTGAAGGTGAGCTTGGCCCGCATCCGCTCGTCGACTTCGTTAAAGAATTTCGAGCGCAGCACATCCGCTGCACCCGCCTGAGTGATGAGAGGAGGTTTCTTTTGTTCCAGCTGGACGTGCTAGTTCACCAGTCCCTGGAGTCTAGTTGCCCATTCCGTGGTGGATTCCGTGAGTTCCTGGCGTGCCATCACAATTCTATGCAGCAGGTCACTGGGCGGGAGTATATTTCCAAATAGTGCATCTAAACGGCTGATAATCAACTCCGGCGTAGTCTAGTCTTGTCAGGCAGCTGGAGGACTATCTCCGCCGCAAGGCCCTTGAGGGAGCGCCGAATGGCAGCTACGACGCGAATCTGGGACTGCGCCTTAGGTCCTCCACTTCAAGACGCCGGGACATTACACATTACTAGTTGTGAACTCATCAGCACGAAGTCAGACAACCTTGCTCTGTGCATTTTTCATCAAAAGGGACGTTTTCTTAGACACTTTGCTATTGAATTATATATCTAGAGACTCGTGGAATTGTGAAGATTTCATTGGAACTGGTGTTTGAAAGCAGATTCCTGAAGGTGCGCTGTTTTCATGTGAAACTGCCCAGAATTTTGAAGTCTTAGAATCCTGAAAGAAAAAAATCAATTCACCTGCACATGAAAGTATACAACAGTAAGTTCACTCCAACTGTGCAACCCTCAAACCTGTCTGCAAGGGGAGACAAGAGGTAAAGACAGGAAGTAACACACATATATGTAAACAAAGTAAGAAGTTAACAGTACAGAAAGTATCTCAGAGAAGTGCACTAGCTCCCGCCTGTTGCAATATTTTTTTTTTTTTATGTTTTGGCCCGAGCTCCTTAATTTTGTGGTACCTTTGTTAGCGTTGTTAGAACTTCCATTTTAAGTTTTTTTTTCCTTTCTTTATTTAATGATGGTGCAGATGACTCCTGGGCTCGAAAACAGAGTGTTGCCACTTTATACTCAATCCTAGTTTTTACAGGTAGCCAGTGTAATGTTCTAAGAAGAGGAAGGCTGTGATGGACTTTTGATGTTTTGAGTGCTAATCGCGCCGCATTGTTCTGAATCCTCTGAAGTTTATTTAGCTTATCCTCTGGCAATCCTGTTAATAGTGAATTACAATGGTCCAGCCGTGATAGTATGAAAGCTGAAATAAGAGTTTTAACAGCATCCATTGAGAGATAGGGTGCTATGCGCCCTATTCTTCTAAGTTCAAAATATGATGCTCTAGTTAACTGATTAACCTGGTTCTCCATTGATAAGGTACTGTCAAAAATAACACCAAGATTTTTTGCCTTGTCAGAGAAAGCTACGTCACAGCCCGCGATCGAAATGCCTGTCTGTGACAACAATTTTAAATAAATAAATAAATATTTTATCAGCATGGCTTAGGGATGGGTGCCTACAGCTCGTGACCACTCATAAGGCACCGCCTGGCCTTCACCTCGCGGTGGAGTGTAAGCCCATTTGCTGTCTTGTGTGGCTTCATGACGTGCCCTTTTTCTTCGTCTGCATTACATTTTTGTTGCTCTTTTCAGCTGGCTGCTTATTATTCAGTTCTTGTTGATGAGTGAATTGATAAATAAATAATTAAATAAATAAGTAGATATAATTAAATATCTAATATATAAATAAAACATCAGTAAATAAATAAAAAGATAAGTAATTAATTAATTAGAATAAATAAATAAATAAATGACACATATAAGAGTTGAAATTACCAAAATAAATATGTAATAATTCTCAAAAAAAAACAACAACAAAATAACATGCATGTTATTGTTAATTCTGCAGTCAAAATGAAATAAATAAATAAATAAATAAATAAATAAATAAATAAATAAATAAATAAATAAATAAATAAATTTTTGCCCTAATTATTGTTGTTATTGTTAATTCTACACCCCTTGTGATTGATGTTGTACCACGTTTGCTATCAAAGTGCCTATTCATGCAAATATGTAAGCCCTGTCAAGAAGTTACTTTGTGGCCTGCTGACGGCGTCTCCGACAACAGCGCTGCAAGTGTCGCCACAAAAGGGTTATGGACACTTTTTTTATTCAAAGACATGTATGTCCTAAGGTGCGTCATTGCCATGGATGTAATACTAGTTTCATTGACAATTTTCTTGTTGAACTTTGAATCATTTCTGTTTCTCCATATGGAAAACTTCGCAGCAATAAGGACAATATTTACGCCCGTCTGGGTTTCTTTGTCTATTTCCTCATGAAGCCACAGTAGGCATGCCGCTTGTTTAGTTATTTTGAAACGATATGATTTTTTCATACGTTCCAGTGTTTTATTTATAAGATTTTGGATAGTTTTCCATGCAGTTATTGATATTTCACATTCGTAAAATAAATGCACTTGTGACTCTGTCTCCTTCTTGCACAAATTACATTTACCATCGACTGACAGGTTCATTTTTTGTAAATTTCCTTCGGTGCTAAGTCCATTATGGATTTGCTTGAACAGGAATGGTCTAACATTATTTGAAAATTTGGTATTTGTACAGAATTTCCATATCTCCTTCCAGTTTATTCTATTATTCAATCTCTCTTCCCATTTGGACTGGCATTTAGGCACTGGAGGTAATTTACAGGTGTTGACAAGAACATCATGTTTTGTCAGTACTGTACTTTATTTAACTTATTTTGTTTTATACATTTACCGTTTTGAAGAATGAATAGGTTGCTATCAATGGAGATAGCAACTCGGTCATTTCTTTGAGGTCTTTGTTCTTCTTCTCTCCCTTGCAGCAGATTGATCCACTTCTGTGGAATTGCTTTTTTAATAATGGCGTATTCTGCAATCCAGTTCCGTTTGTCTATCAGCTTGCTCAAAAGGACTTGTGGTTCAATAAACGTATTTTCCTGTCTGTTCCATGTGTCTCCTATCGTCTTTATACCACTTCTTGCCCAGTGCCGATAAAAGATAGGTTTTCTCCCATGCTTTATTTCACAATTCCCATATAGCTTTTCTGCAAGAACTTTATCTTTGTGCATGTACTTGTGTTTTTCAATAAGTTTTAAAAAAATTGACCATTTCATAAGGCATTCCTTGTAAACTGTGGGCATATTCTGCTTTATTTCATCCCCTGTGTCTGAGCAATTGGGTAAAAAGTAGTCGGTATCAAAGGCCATATCGAGGGCTTGTATGTATCGCTTGGCGAGGAGATTCCATGTTTCATGTTTGGCATGAATCAACTTGTACATAAGGGACACCCTCGCCTTTGTTTCCATTTCCTTGACATCGACCATCCCAAGTCCTCCTTCAAGTTGGGTTTTCTTACAGGTTTCTTTTGCAACTGGGTGTCTCTTTCCATTCCATAAAAAAGTCCATATTTCCTGTTGGATTTCTTTTTTGAATTTGTCTTTCATTACTGTGTGTTGTATCTGATAACTTATAGTTGAAAGTAACTTGGCTTTTATGAGTAAAACTTTCCCGTAAATAGTGATGTTTCGTTTTTTCCATGATTGACAGGTTTTCTTGATTTTTTCAATTACAGGTGTCCATATTTCTTCATCAGTAATATTATATCCGTGTACAATTCCAAGGGCTTTCACTTTTGTACTTTCCCAATTTATATTGTCTTCAATCTTTTTCCTTCTCTTCCATTGCCCTAATTTCAAACCTTTGGTTTTTTCTAAGTTGATTTTTGCTCCTGAAGCTTTGCTATATACTTCCAGAACATCAAGATATTCTTTTATAGAGTTTTCATCACTGGTATATAGTTGTGAGTCGTCGGCGAACATACTGATTCTGGCTTCTGGTACTTGTTCTGTGTCGTGATTGCAGTTCGTTGGGCGGGGTAGTTTAATTCCTTCAATTACTGATGACGCTCTGATAGTTGCTGCCAGAGGTTCTGCTTGCATGATATATAGGATGGGCGCCACAGGGCATCCTTGTCTCACAGATCTGCTCAAAGGAAACTTCCTAGAGACGATCCCATTTGTTAAAATGCTATTTTTTGAATCTTTAAATAACATATGGATCCAATTCTGCATCTGTGGACCAAAGTTAATTTTTTTTATACACATATTCAGCCATTCCCACTCAACTCTATCGAATGCTTTGGCCTGGTCTAAGAATATAATGGCACCTCCTTTGTTGTGCTCCTCTCCATGATGGATGATGTCTTGGATCAGTCTGATAGTTTCATGTATACTCCTGTCTTTAACAAATCCTTTTTGGTCGGGATGTATGAAATCTGGGATGACTTCTTTCAATCGATGAGCAATTATTTTTGCGACAATTTTGTAATCCGAGTTCAAGAGAGTAATTGGTCTCCAGTTTTTAATATCTTCTCTCTCTCCATTTTTATATAAAAGTGTTACAATTCCGTAGCTCTGCGTCTCTGACAGCTCACCAGATTCAAAAATGTCTGTAATCAACAGTGTTATTTCATTTTTTATTGTTTCCCAGTAGGTCTGATAGAACTCGTTTGGGATTTCATCGCTACCTGGGGATTTGTTCTTTTTTACATTTACAATCCTTTTGATTTCATCTTCAGTAACTTTTGCCTCACATTTTTTCTTTTGCTCCTCGTTAATTTTTTTTGCTTAAATTATGCAGTAATTTATCAGCTTCATTTTTATCGATGCCTTCACTTTGGAAGAGTTTTTCATAAAATTTGACTTGTTCTTTCAATATTTGATCTATGTCGTCTGTATATTCATTTTCTCCAATTTTTATTTTTGTCCATGATTTGTCTGCTATATGTCTTTTTTCTAAGTTGAAAAAATATTTTGAAGACTTTTCTCCTTCCTCATGCCACTTCACTCTTGCTCGAATTCTCGCAGCTTCTGTTTTCCTGTCGTAGTATGCTTTTATTTCCTCTTCTACTTCTTCAGTATCTTCCCTTCCTGCAAGCTTGCCAGTCCTTACTGTGTCCTCAAGTTTCTTTATTTTATCTTCTTGTCGTTTCCTTATTCTCCCAACCTCTTGTGATATTTCTTTTATTTTTACTTTTATTGCCTCCCACCAGGCTTTCACGCAACTGTAATCTTGAATTTTTTTTTCTCCATATTTCCCAAAAAGCAAGGAAGATGTTTTTAAAGTTTTCATCATTTAAACTTGCCACGTTCATTTTCCATAGTCCTTCTCCTTTTATCACTTTATTTGTTTGTATTGTTATAGCAGGGGCTCCAACGTGGTCTTCCTTAGTAAATGGACAGTTCTCAATGTCCACATTTGAAATTGTATGCTCCATACTTTTATGCGTAAGTATATAGTCAATTCTTGACTTATTTATGCCTCTTATAAAAGTGTACATTTTTTTATCAGTGTTCCTTCTTCTCCATACGTCCTCCATTTCATATGTTTACATTACTTCCAGTAATTCGTCTCTTCCATATTCTCTTTCCTGCCTGCTTGCTCTATCAAGTTCACTCAGCGCACAGTTCAGATCCCCGCATATCCCCCGCGTTTGTCCTTCAACACTCGTTAGCTCGTTCATTTTTGTATTAAATTTCTGAAGTACTGTTTTTTCTCTTCCGGTATGTTAGGAGCATATACATTTATTATCTGTGTTTTTTTATCATTTACTTTTATTTGCACGTTGATATATCTTCCAGCAGTGTCTCTATCTACCTGCACAATTTCAATATTTGCCTTTGCATATTTATTAACCAATATTGCCACTCCTCTCGAGGCCGACGAGCCATTCGACCAGTAAGAAGGTCCCGCCCACTCGAGCGACCAGCGTCTCTCGTCGTTGCTCGAGCCACAGTGAGTTTCCTGTAGTGCTGCAATGTCAGCCCTTTTTTTTCTCAACCAATAGAAAATGTTTTCTCTCTTTTTTCTTTCATTTAATCCATTTACGTTAAGGGAGATAACTTTTATCATGTTTATTTTTTTTTTACGTTTGTGTGATTTATTGTTTACATTTTCTAAAGAGTTTCTACTGCTTTATTTAATCAGCTGTCTCAGCCACAGTTCTCTTCACAAGATGTTGAAGATTTTGTTTGGTCTGGTTTCCTGGAGGTGTTGAGTCGCTATCTCTGAACCTTTTCCTGGTTGGAGTATTTGAAGGGCTTCATGGCAAAACGCATTACACACCATTCGAGGGTTGTGGCAAAACAGACCAGATACAAAGCATATTTTTATGTGAAAGGCGAAATTTAAGTCTTAAATAATGTAGATCAAATGTCCTTCTATGGAATGGAAATATACATGTATACTAAATACTCCTATTGCTACATGAAGTATGTAGAATAAACTAAAAAATCATATTGGTGGATAACGCGTTTTGTCATGAAACCCTTCATTTTGTCCTCCCTCCTCCAGCAGCTGGTCAAGCGAATTCAAAAACTGGTCTATTAGCTCCCTTGTACCTTTCGGACTGAGGTGGACTCCACTGCTGTCGCCAGGATCGTACATCACCTTCCTTNAGAACGATGCTCTTTCTTCGCAAAATTGACTGAGTGGGCACCATAGATAATTTTCAGAGAGAAAAAGTATTGAAAAACGGAAAATTATTTTTGATGTGCGTGTCCTACTTTAATGCTTCAGTGTTTGCTGATCTTCCCTTCCTGGGGAGTATACCCGAGAGATGTATCTGGGACTCTGGAAATGCAGCTTCAATCTTAGGTAAGTTGACTGTGATGTTTGTAATTATCTCCTCTGGTTTGTCTTTGCTTCTAGACACATCATTTGTTCCCAGATGGATGATAATTACGCTTGTGCTGCTGCCACTGCATTTATCTTTCCCTTTCTTCAAAAGAGTGTCCATATCTTTGAACCCTGCTCCAGGAATGCCCACTACTTTAACATTTTCAAACTCCTCCTCCATCTGTTGGGATAGTCTCGTGCAATGGCTGTCTCCCAAGATGAGTGTCAATTTTTCTTTCTTGTTGGTTTCCTTCCTATCCACATCATCATCTTTTTTACTGTTGTTATCAATCTTGCTGGCGTGATCTCCATTAATGTGATTGTGGTCGCTTTCATCTTCCTCACTATGTCTGTTGTTGTCATCTCCTCCATTCTCTTCACTGTCTCCTCCCGTCTCTCCCTTTTCACTCGCTGATTTTTCCTTTTCTACAGACTGCTCCTTCCCTGATTCTACTGCCTCTTTCTCGATGTCCTTATATTCATCTCTCCTCATCTCTCTTATCTCTTCTGCATATTCTTTGTAATTCAACGTGTCACAATTTGTCTCTGTGTGTCCACGTCTGAGGCACAAGGAACACTGCTTTTCTTCTCTTTGTGGGCAGTCTTTTATAAGGTGGTCACTGGTTCCACATCTGAAACAGGTTTTTTTCTTTTGCAAAGCATTTCTCTGTTCGCACCGAAAGAATGGGTGTTGACTTGCAGAATTTACATTCTGTTTTTCTATTGTCTGCAAACATTCTTACCTTATGAGGCCCAAAAGAGGTTTCATTTGGTATTATACCTTTAACATCAAGGAGCTGCATATATCTTGTTCCTGTTTCAATTGATGTGCCTACTATAAACCCTCTTTTAATGCTACCTTGCACTACCGTTCCATATTTGGTCATGCATGTTGCAATATAGGTATCTGATAACTCGTATGGAGCATATTTGATTGTAACATTTGTGACGTTCCTATCAACATCATATGGTGAGATCAGTCGCTCACGCAGTTCTATTCCTTCTCTTTTTATTTTTTCTTTTGTCTCTACCTCTTTCAAGGTTATGAAACATTTTTGTTCTGTAATTTGAATACTGAAAATTTCAGTCTCTTTTATACCATGTGTTTTTTTCAGACCCTCGCACACTTCGATGTGCATAAGTCTATAAAAAGACCTGACAGAAAAACAAACGGTGAGAGGCCTGTTAAGGGGTGCTACTGCACTTGTCACTGTTGACATCGTGCACTGTGTCGCTCACACGGACTCAAGCGGCAAGTCTACTGTATTGCTCAACCTGCTGTGTTAACTTCCACGTATTCAGAACGGCGAGCCTACTATGTACAGTAACTCAGCCTTCCGTATAGTTTGTAAACAGGCGAGACTGCTTCAAAAAGGTGAAAAAAAAGGCCGCAACAAAAGACAGGCTAAAACACACTTAGACTGCCTACAAAATCAAAAATAAGAGTACGCACCTGATCTCTTCACTTTCAGGTTCACCTGTCACTGTCGCCTTACCTTTAGAAATTGCAAATAACCTTATAATTTCACCTGCAGCGCTGCCATCGGAGAAACTACGAAAAACACATCCGCCATCTTGGCAGAGCCCACCGGAAGGGAATCTGTTGCAATATTTGTTGAAAGCGTCTACCTTCCAGAACTGAGTCAGTGCCACTTTTAGAGTAAGCTATGGCTGACATTAAAGATACTAGCATTGATCTCAGTGAACAAGAGGATGAAGTCCTTGAGGTGGGTCAGTCTACAGACAGCAGGGACAAAACCGCAAGAGACAATAAAAGGCGGAGAGAAAGCAGCCTGGGGTTAGCTGGTAAAGATGATGAAAGCAAAGATAGTATTGATATTCTGGCTCGTCAGATGTCAGAGATAAAGGTACAGTTGAAGTCCGTGGTTGAGGCAATCTGCACATTCTTTACAGAGATGAACAAACTAGGCAGAACAATGAATGATATTCTGTCTAAAATGGCTGATCACGATGTTAAGCTGGTTGAAGTAAATCGAAAACTAGACAAGCAAACAAGTGAAATTGGGAAAACAAGTCGTAAGGTGGAGGGTCTGCATATGGAGATGAAAGAGATGGATAAGAAAGTATGTGAGCTGGAATGGAAGGCCATCGACCAAGAGGCCAGAAGCCGAAGAAACAACCTGGTCTTTTACGGCATCGCAGAGGAAGACAGCGAAGATTGTGCAGCCAGAATCAAAAGCTTCATATCAACTGAAATGAAACTGGGTCAAAGTAGGGAATTCCCCATCCAGCGAGCTCATCGAATCGGGATCAAGAGGTCACGGTCGTCAATACCCTCGACCAATCATTGTCTCTTTTCTCGATTTCCGCGACAGGGAGACAGTACGCCAAGCCCGTGAGCAACTCCGCTCACCTCACTATGTTCGAGAGGATTTCTCGAGATAAGAAAAGCAAGGGAAGCCCTGATACCCGAACTAAAGGAAATGAAAAAATCAGGAAAGAGAGCCACCATAGCATACCCCGCTAAGCTCATAGTCGAAGGGAAGGTCGTCAGACAAGTGCCTGTGGTTAGAGCCCCAACTGGTTCACGATACACCAGCTCCAACTAGGGACAGACACCAGGGGATGGCTGTCATAAACTGTCATTTGTCTCCTTGAATGTGAATGGAAGTTTAGATAGTAAATTGGAAAATGTTGATTTTGTTGATAGTATAAATGGGTATGATGTGATTCTGTTAAGTGAAAGTTGGACGAATGAGATGAGTGAAGTACATCTAGATGGGTATGAATGTATCTGTAAGCACAGGCGTAGAAGGAAGAGGGCCAAGAGGGACTCGGGAGGATTGGTGTGTTTGTTTAAGGTAGATATTTGGGAGGGAGTTACAGAGTGTGAATGGGAGTTTGAAGACGGGCTTGTGTTTAAATTTTGTAAAGTATTTTTTGGTCTAGATGATGATTTAGTCTCTATATGTTATTTTTCCGTATATAAAACCTCAAATGTCATCTCGTAGTGTGATAGGAACTGGTGAGGATGATTATGAAATGTTGTTGATGAAGATTGCGGAGTTGAGTGATTGTGGCACGATAGTAGTTATGGGGGATCTGAATGCAAGAACAGGATGCATGGAAGATGTGGATGCAAATTCAGTATACCATCTTGTCCAAGTTCCTCAGCGATTTCTGTCCATTGCTTTTGAACGAATATTCGGTTGGAATATTCATTACATGTTTTGTCATATAAAGCTTGACGCTTATCTGCGGCCGCAATCAGTGCTTCATCCATATTGATTTTCAGGAACAATACTCACTCACTGGTATCACACTGAATTTGAAAAAAACAACACATGTGTCGACCGGCCACCCCCACCCCTTCCCCCGGTCATTATTGCGTCATCCTTCCCGGATGAACTGAGGACGAAATCTAGTGCAGCGGTAAAAATGTAATCACGGTCCGTCCGTGTGTGGAAGATGAGGAGACACCATGAACTTTGAAACGGTTGTTTGTAGACTGCAGTACTGCACTCTGCTAGCTTACAACGGTTTTATAGAGTTTTTGAGCAACCGGTGAGGTAGCAGTGAGAAAGCAGTGTGAAATTGTACGAAATGTGAGTTCACTCTGTCTCGGCCCTTAGCTATAAGTAAATTGAAAAACAATAAGGCTGCTGGGTTCGACAACATTATTAATGAGTTTATCATTTATGGCGGAGAGCCCTCGAAGATAGTGCTGATCAAATTATTTAATACTTTGTTGCATTTAGGTTATTATCCAGATATTTGGGCAGTGGGTGAAATTATACCTATTTATAAAGGTGGCAACAAGGACCAACCTGAAAACTATCGCGGGATTACCCTACTAAGTTGTTTGGGAAAACTTTTCACCACCATTTTAAATAATAGACTCTCCCAGTGGGCTGACCTCCATAATATATTTTGCAAAAATCAGTATAGCTTCCGCAAAAAGAGAGGGACAACTGATTGTATGTTTATATTACATGGCATTATTGAATTATTGTTAGGGAGTTGTATAGTGCCTTTATCGACCTGGAACGTGCATTCGACAGTATTAATCGACGAGCTATGTGGTATAAAAATAAAATCGCCCAAAGTGGAGTTAGTTCAAAGATGGCAAAAGTGATGAAAGATATGTATAGTAAAATAAAATTGCATGTAAAGGACCTAACGGAATCTGGTGGTGATGTTTTGGAGCAAAATAATGTTGAATATTTCTTTACGTCAAGCACTGGTGTCTTTCAATGGGAGTCGCTCTCTCCATTTCCTTTTGCTATGTTTGTAAATGATCTCGACAATTTTCTGCAATTGAACGATGTCACCGGAATTAAAGTGAACCAGTGTATGCTATCCCTTCTGCTATTTGCAGACGACATGGTAATACTAATATTCAGTGAAAGTAGAGCCGGCTTACAAAATGGTTTAAACACATTGCACAAATACTCAAGTAAATGGGGGCTGACAGTTAATACTAAAAAGACAATGTGTATGGTATTTAAGAAAGGGGGGAAGAGTAGTGAGCAAGATAAATGGGTCTATAATGGAGAAGTTCTTGAAGCAGTCAGTGCGTTCAAGTAATTAGGTTTTGTTTTTGGTTGTTCTGGAAAATTTTAAAAAGGAATAGAAAGTCTGGCAGATCAAGGAAGAAAAGCACTATTCAATATTAAATCATACCTGTATAAAAACCCTGACCTTCCAGTACAAGTACAGCTTAAATTATTTGACTCGCTAGTGAGGCCTATTCGCATGCGAAATTTGGGGATTCTGTGAGGCTGGGCCCATTGAGAGAGTACATTTAGGATTTATGAAGACTCTGCTTAGCGTAAGAAAAGCAACACCAAGTGCCTTTGTATATAACGAATTAGCAGTTTATCCGTTATGGGTTGATGGACAAATAAGAATTGTTAAATACTGGACTATAATATTACGACTAGAGGAGAGTAACCCCGTTAAAATAGTGTATCAAAATTCGATGATGGATACTAATGACAATGAGAATGTTGTGAACTGGACTTCCCTACTCGGAGATATGTTAAATAATTGTGGTCTCGGGTCTGTTTGGCTTAAACAAGAGGTGGAGGACGCGTCTTTATTTATTTCCCAGTTCAAGCAACGTATACAAGATATTTATAAACAAAAGTGTTTCAGCGATATCGAAAATGGCACTGATAATAGGCTATATAAATATATTATGACAGAATTTGATAGAGCGAGATATTTATCAGAAATTAAAAACCGGCACCTTCGAATGGCAGTCGCAAAACTTAGATTGGGATCACATAATTTTATGAATGAAAGGGGAAAGTGGCAAACTCCAAAACTGAATTAAAATGAAAGACTATGTCAGACTTGTAACGAAATTGAAGACGAATTTCACGTTGTGTTAATATGCCCTAAATTTGACGGACTGAGAAGAAGATTTTTACCACAAAAAGTTTGGAAAAGGCCCAGTATGTTTAAATTTATCAGTTTTCTAAAATGGATGAAAGATAAGGATTTGAAAGCATTTGCTATTGGTTGCTCTAAAATTTTGAATCGGTATAGGGATTCAGTTCTGTAGCATCTCCTGGTGTCATTTTTACCCCAACGTGTTTGTGTGAGGGAGTGTGTGTGTGTGTGTGTGGGTGTGTGTGTGTGTGTGTGTGTGTGTGTGTGTG
>JAWQUT010001087.1:2340-12438 GCA_033807755.1 Ellobium chinense | reverse complement strand
TTTTCCGCCTCTCCCACGTACTCTAATAATAATATAAAGACTGATCTTTGGGCAAATTTTTGCATTCCGGATTTCACGCATCACTGCCATTCGTTCTCCGTATCTAATTCAGTTCAAAGTTCACGTTCATAAACTAGACAGACACCCAAAAAGTTCATAATTACTCATATATACATTATAAAGAAAAAAAAATAGCCTCGATTTTGTATGTAGCATAGCATCGTTACCGCTGTTCGAATCGACTTGAAACTTTCTGTGTGCCTTTGTTTTACTCGCAACGCGTTACAAGGGTGCATTTCGTTACTCCAGTCGATCGCTAAGTATTTTATTAGATGTCGTTTGTGTCGTAACCAGACCCACGTAGATACCGCACCGCCACACTTTTTAAGCATTTCAGCTAGTATTATAAAACTGGGGAAGAGAATAACAGGACCTTGTGACCGGTCTTCCCAAGTAGTTGCAAATTTACACATCTCATACAATTCAGATTTAACCATTTTTCTATTACAGACAGAGCCAACCTTTCTATCAAGGTAAATTCAAGGTCGTCAGTAACTTTTCGAGTTATCTTGATAGGCACTCCAAACGACCAATCTGCCGAACGGGACAGTCATATCATAACTATTCCTCACAACAAACAAAATTACATCATTCACATCCGACTAAATGCTATATATTTAGCTATTGCATTTATCCAAGTCCAAAACAAGTCAAACACAGCTCTAATTAAAACATGCTTTGCAATTATCCATATCAAATATGTTTGCGTTTAGGGAATCTGTGTTTCATCTCGTCACATTCCATGAAGCTGTAAACCACCTTATCTTCGGTCGAGTTTTTTAATATAATTTTATAAAGGAAACTTTTATATTTCCATCTCTATAACCGTCAAAAAATACTTTCTTGTTAAGACAAACTGAAACAGGAGGCAATGCAAAATTTGGTGAGGATTGATCAAAGCAAACAGGAGATATTCGCGAAAAACGAAAACGTATATTGTTGAACGGACTATAGATGATAATCCTTGACCCCCAATCACATTCAGTGGGTAAATAATTTTTTAATATGCGTTTATTATTTCTAAAATGCAATTGTATGCAATACATGATATTAAACCGTTCCACTAATGTATCCTAAAAAAAACCATTACGCTTATTTTTTTAATGTAGCTACATCCCGAACAATCAGGCGGTAAGGTGTAGAAGCAAAAACTAACCCCAACAAAGTGACATTTTGCGCTTGTTTGAAATTTTTCCTAACTTTGGAGTCAGAATAAAATACTTTCCTAACAGAGTTCAGTGGTAGACTTTTTTTTAATTGTAAACTATCATAATCAGTCAAAATCTCTTGTGTTGCAATTACTTTCTCAAGTGCCCCCAAAAAATTTAGATTCCCCGGGCTAACTGTAGGCATTATAATCTACAGACTATAGACCTAAGGTGAGCCGAGATCCACAAGATCCTTATCTCACACAAATTTTCGTCTAGGTTGTGTCTTTCTGATTCGACACCCATAATCGTTCCGTTCATAAAAGACCTAGGCCGTGTCTTGAGTTGTTAGTACAGAACTGACCAGACCTTCGGCTAATCTAGGCACTGATTATTTTCTAATCTAGACTAGTCAACTATTCAAGATCAAAGAAGGCAAATTTAGTCGAATCTTGTTTCGCATCCACTGATCAAAAAGATGAATATTCTATACAATTGTACGATGTTAATTTCACCCTGTCTCAAGATCTAGATCTTCTTCGCTTCTCACAGCAAAACGCATGGATCTTCGAATACTTTTAATTTTTTGTCTAGCCTAGTCTAGATCTGGATCTGTGTCGGAACACGCGGCTATGTGCATGGGCTTGCAAGACAACACCTCAACTTTTCAGCCTGCCTGACAACCGATGGCACATTTTTCTGCATAGAAAATAGTCTACCTAAATCAATGCAAAGCACACTATCACAGAGAAGACACAAGATCTAATTGCCATCTTGAATAATATTCCTTCCTTCACAAAACTGCTTCTATTTGAATTAGAATGACAGTTTGGCAGCCATGAAACTATGACTGGATTATTGTTTTCGTCAGCTGGGTTGCCAGACTTTCTTTCGAGCCCGAGCGAATAGCATGAAAAAACCAAATAAGAGCCAAACCATGTCAGGAAACGCCTATTGGGATTAGGATTGGACATAAGAAATTTACAACGAATTGTCTATGTATGGAATATACGTGGATATTATAATTAATATAAACCTTTCTACATATATTAAAGCAATATAATTAGAAATAGTTGTTAATTGAAAGGCAAGCTTTACAGAGGTGGCATGACACATACACAGACTAGACCCTACTAGCTACATCTATAAAGGTGTCATATTTGTATTACGCAAGCAGCGCAACTCTCTCATCCCCCGCCCTGACCTGGAAGTACACAGCTGGTATACCAACGAACCAAAGTGCGACATGTATGTGGACTATATGGTAATAATTATGTTGAGGAACAGAGGTGTGTGAGTGTTTTCATTTTTCAGTCTTACTGGAATGAGGGTGAAGTGTATCCTTTTCTTTCGTTTTTGTTTTGGGCCAAGGCAGGATGTTCTTTCTCCACCCTAATCCCTTATGAATGCCTCTTACCTGTGATAATCTTTTCTTTGTTATACCCCATCCCACTTACCAGACCCAGTGACGTCCTTTTCAATCATTGCCCCAGGGGCGGGTATTATTGAGCATTACATAAACTATGTTGTCTCTCCAATTGTCCATCTATAGTCCTCACTGATGAAAATGAAAAGCCAGATTTCTATGTCTGAAAAGGAAACCATGCCTCAGGGCACAACAAGTAAATACTGTCCAAGGAAAAGAAGGGTTTTATGAGTTAGGCCTTTTTACATTAGAATACATGGGCATCTAAACATACGTTTATTTTCAAGAAATTGTGATTTCGTTGTCTTAGTATTTGATCTGAAGAGAGAGTGCGTATGTTATCAGGGTACCATGGTCATTGCTACTGTTTATTTAGTTCCTGCTCGTATCATAATTCTAGTTTTCTGTCATTTCTACTTTACATTTTCATGATCTACTAAATGTTACTGTCAGTTATCGAGCACGTGAAACCCACATTTAGGCTACCACTTTCGGAAGCAAAAACTATTTGCAGATGGGCAGGTCATTTTAAAGATGATAAAAACGATGTGAAAGATGACCCTCCTCCAGGACCCCCAAAGTTACTAGTGACTCCTAGAAATTCCTACTAATATTGCCGCTTTGAGGGAGATCATCAAGCAAGACCCATATGTAACAGGAATTAAGTAATGAAAGTGATCTTTCAAATGGTACTTTTTACCAGATTATACCTGAAGAACTTTGCATACAAAAGATGTGTGCAAAATAGGGACATCACCTTTTAAGTGAAGAACAAAAACTAGAAAAGGTTCGTTATTGTGAAAAATTGTTCAGAAAATTGGGGCCCCATGGCCAGAGCATTTGGGAGATATAGTCAACAGATATGAAACTTGGATCATCCCCTATGGCATTCCAACTGAGCGGGCAAATGAATTGGATTGACGAGCAGGGTGACAGATCTGTTGTTTTGTGCCAAGGATTTGGAAATCAGAAGAGACTTTCCATCATATTTTTCAACCACCCAGGGGCCTCTTGTTGTTGATATTTCACCAAAGGACACTACAATGACTTCCTCGTACTATATCAACTCCATACTAACCAAGCTCAACATTGCTGTTAAACAGTTGAAGAGCAGTGCCCAACGATGGGGACTGCCAGAATACATTTTCTGCACCACAACGCCAGTCCCCACAAAATAAGAGCCGTGACATCTTTGATGATGAAAAAAAAAAGTCAATCTCTCAGACATCTACCGTATAGTCCTGATCTGGTACCCTGTGGCTCTTATTGTTTCCAGAACTCAAGGAAAGACTCGCAGAAAGAAAATTTCACTGTTTGCAGGACATAGCAAAGACCATTAATTCAGAGCGAACCATACCTCCAGAAGACTATGGTCATGCCTTTCAAAACTAGCCCAGAGGGCTGAAACTTTGTGTGAGCAATCACGGAAAGTACTTTGAAAGTGCCTGAAAATTTGAAGTTCGTACGATAAATCATTTTCATGATATTAATGTATTGTCAGAACCTATCTCGTAAAATCACATTATTATCTTCATGGTGCAAAATTACTGACTTTTGACGGAAGATCATGACAAACTCGAAGACTTCAGAATGCAAAGCAGCATCTAGCAGACACACATAAACTTAGTAATGGATGAGTTGTTGAGGATAGTGTGGGAGAAAGGAATTCCATCATCTTAGAAAACATTAGAACAGAACTCGACCGACAATTTGACGATAAAATACTATGTTATGCGCGATTTGTGAAACTGAGTTTTCCGTGAAAACCATAACAATTTACGTTATACGTGAAAAACGCAGACGTTTTGCAAAATTCGTGTACTAGGCAAATCATCTATATTTTGCGTGAAAAATGCAAATTTGAGCTGCGTCTTTGACGACACCGCACCAATGGATAAGGCGCCCAATTTTTTAAAATGCACTTTCGCATTTTTCACTAATACCGCAACCGGGTCTACAACATCTGTTACAAACATTATAATTTAAGCAGTATTTTTTATAACCAAATCACTACCATCAGAAAACTGTGCTGCATGTTCACTAAATAAATGTCATTGTACCAGTACCTATTATTTTGTTATTTCCTTTATTATGTATCGATGTTTTTCAAGTTTGACAACTGGTAGCGACCATCTTTGCTTTTCAGTACTGAACACTGTTCCTTAAATTCGTGTTAAGTCTCCATGGATCATCCTGCATTATCATGAAGTATACTGTATTCGCTGCCCGGCTGCTCAGTTGAAACCAAAATGTCTAAGTTCACTTTGGAATGTGAAGAAAAAGTCATCAATATTTGCAATTTTCACGAAAAATAAAACAAAATGTCTGCGTTTTTCACGTACAACGCAAATTGATGCGCTTTTCATAAAAAATGTAATTTCAGAAATCGCACATAATATATACACTACGAAAGCGCAAGGAATGACAGGTATTTTCATTTCAAAGGAAACAACTGGCTGAATGACTAGTTTCTAGTCCTAAGTCTACAATATAACCCTGCATTTCGATAAAGAAAGGAAACGTTTTTTAAGATGTGGTCCTTGTGGTGATATAAATTAAACCAGATAGTCGATCACCCTGAGAAATAACAGAATACGTATAACTGAAACAATGCAATTTTCCTCTAAGGGACGCGGGCATAATTAGATCTGCTCACATAATGTCATCGCGTTGGAATAACCTCCCGTTAATGGTGGGCGTTAAAGATATCTTTCAACATTGAAAGCATACGTCGCATTAGCAGTTTTAGCAGTTTTTTTAGTCATAATTAAAGTTTACTGTCCCAAAAGACAGTGTACCACCACCAATATCACCACATCAGACCAGTATTGCCACCATCACCAAGCCGCCGCTGCCACCACAATCATCACCACCACCACCACTACCAACAACAACACCAGGCAGCAACACAAACACTACCATCAGCCAATACCAGCACCACTAGCACCATCACAACCATCACCACCACTCCCACTATTACCATTGCTGTTGGTGCTGCATAATAAAACAACACAATATACTTCTACTGTCAATAAATACACGACCACCACTAAATGTACTTCTTATACAACTACTGCTATTGCAACAAGTTTCAACAACAAGAACAAAAACAAGAACAGCAACAATAACAATAGCAATAGCAACAGCAACAATAACAACAACATCTTCAACCACTACTATTTCGATCGAAAGAAAATTATTTTGGGAGGAGGAGGAAGTTGATAAAAGAAGATTATAGGTACTTTGTCATCAGTAGAAGTTGCGGTAGTAGCAGCAGCTGTTGTTGCTGTAGTAACAGCAGCGGCATTATTAGCAACAGCAGCAGCAGAAGCAGAACAACAACTGCAACAGCAGAAGTAGCAGCAGCGCTTGTAACATAATATTTTCAAGTTCATTTATAAATATAGTCTAGGCCAGCAAACAATAATACAATAATCAATTCAATTTTAACAGTTTTTTTACATAACAACAATACAGTCCAATGGCCATCATCGTTTCACTCAATCAGCTTTAACAGAAAGACAGGCAGACAGGCAGGCAAGCAGGCAGGCAGGCAGGCAGGCAGGCAGGCAGGCAGGCAGGCAGGCAGTTCTTACACTAATTCTTGAAACGCTCATCCTTCTCAGTGTCCATATTATTATACATTGCAGCATTGCTTTTCACTTGGTCTCGACCGATCCCTGCTTCTGTCTTCTTCTCACTCATCCTCTCATTCTTGCAGACATTTTCTTCTCTCTATCTCTCTTTCTCTCTCTCTCTCCCTTTCTCTCTCTTTCTCTCTCCCTCTCTCTCTCTCCCTATCATATCACTCGCTTACTCGTTCCCTTTCCTTCATTTCTTCATTCCAGTTCCACTACAGTAATCCAACTCCCAGCATTAGTAACCTCTCCCGTTACCTACTGCCAATGAGTGTAAATGGCAAACAGTTTAATCCTCACGGTGTAGTTACTAGTACGAGGTCTATCTCAAAAATAAGTTTCCCCTTCTTATTAAATGTATATGGTTAGGGGTAGAGTAAAGAAACTTGGCATGCTTGCACATAAACTTTATTGGGATTTCCCGGTAAAGTTTTGTGACACAGTACTGAACGGATCCAGAATGGCATTGGATTTTATGATGTCAGTAAAAGCTGAATGGCCAGCACGATGCAGGCTCAATATATTAAACAATATTTCTCAAGATATGATATTCGAGTTATTATAAAATGTTCAATTCTTCTGGATAAGTCAGCGCCAGAAATACACAATGACCTTCTGACTGCACTCAGAGACCATGCTCCTTCTTTTCAGACAGTGAGAAAATGGGTGAAAGCCGTTTCTGAAGGGCGTGATGACATGAAAGATGAATGTCACTCTTGGCGACCTGTCACGGCATGTGGTGATGCTGGCATCTCGAGTGTCCTAAGATCGCTAGATGATGACAAACGAAAATCATGTGAGGAAATAGCAAATGAAGTATCCTTGTCATCTGCTTCAGTTTATAGGATTCTTACGGACAAATTCAATAAAAAGAAAATGTTTTCAAAATGGGTCCCAAAATGTTGACACAGGATCAAAAGGACTCGAGGGTCAGATTCTCGAGAGATTTCATCAACATATTCCAAAGAGAGCAGAATAGATTTATGGGCCGAATCCTCTCTGATGATGAAACATGGATTTATTCATGGGATCCAGAGACGAAAAGGCAATCAGCAGAATGGAGAGACATTGATACCCCACGTCCACAGAAAGCTCATCGCAAATAGGGAGCCCTGAAGGTCTTGCACGTGGTTTTCTCTGATACAAAGGGGGTAATTTTGCGCTGGCCCGTTCCTGCGGGCACTACTATCAATGCCCATTACTATAGAATGGTCTTACAAGAAAAACTGAGACCAGCCATCTAAAAAAAGCAACCTAGACTATTGGAATCTGGAGTTGTGTTTCATCATGACAATGCGCCAGATCATACTGCCAGGATAGTATCGGAACTTTTGGACAGCTACAACTGGGAAACGTTAGAACATCCACATTATTCACCCGATCTAGTTCCATGTGACTTCCACCTTTTCCCCAAGAAAGGTATATTGTGCCAAGTATCGTTACTCCTGTTCAAACAGTTTTCAGGTTATAAATGAGGGAAACTTACTTTTGAAATGGACCTCGTTCCATTGTAGTCTTTTAAAATTTTATGGCATAGAATTTGCTACCGTTCCAATAATGCCCATATTTCCCTCCATGAACATGCAAATGAATTTTGCTATGTTTGGTCTTGAAGGCATATAACGTGGTAGGTACCGTCTTCTGAATTTATCATATCTTGGATATTCTATTGAACATTCTATTCATCCAAATGAAAATTAATTTAGGATACATTTTCGTGCAAAAAACATCAATATTAGTATGCAGATGCTTTCTGTTCCGCGTTCAGTCCCTAGCCTTGTAGGTGGACATACTGTTTTTATACTGTGTTTATCATTTAATACATTCTTAGCGTTGCAGGAAGGCAAAAATGTGATTTCAATTAGTTCTTTAACAAATAACCCATATTTTTAAAAATCTTTGAATAGCAATAGAAGGAAAACGTTGTTTAACTACTGATTTCAGCTTAACACCATGGCTTTTTCGAAGCGACTGTGGTGAAGAATCCAGAAATGTCGGGTGTTTTTCTTAACCTCGGATTGACACGAGAGTCCTGGCAGCTTCAGGACTAGAACTGCGTTCGACAGCGCCACCAATTGTCAAGGTAAATCAGTCATTTAAAAGCAGTAGACAGCGCTATTTGTAGGCCAGACTCAAGTAATAGCATGAAAGGGGAAAATTATACAATTCTTACAACAGTGTGAAGTCCAAATTTTGGGATTATTAGACTCAGCAGAAGTTTATAGTTTAATTAAGTATGGTACTAATAATCACAGCTTACCGATTGAGACGGGGAGATAAAATAAACACTGAATTTGGGAATAGAATTTGTCAAAAGTGCTTTCGCGACGTAGGTGATGAATATCGTTACATACTAGAATGTCCATCTTTTCATTGGGAAAGAAAACATTTTGTGCTAAAGTATTATAAAATGGTCAAACTCAAACATGAAGAATTATAAGATAAGATAAGATAAACTTTATTGATCCTTGCATGGAAATTAGTTTTGAACAAGTGCATAACAACAAAAGATAAATTAATGACATACGTATTACATCATTGTAAGAATGAAATAAATCACACCCAGACACAGCATAGGTCTGAACACCCCCTCACTCAGACAGACCTATCTACATAACACTAGCACACGCATGCACTCGCGCACACACACCCCTACACACTCACACGCACCCACACACGCACCCATACCCACACACAAACACACACACACACACACACACACACACACACACACATATACACACAAACACACACACACACACACAGAGCGGAATACCAACCCATTCTCACAGCATATCATAGACTGTAAGACCTTAGTTGTCTTGATGTTGAAGGCACGAAAGATTTGCGGTAGCGCTCAGTTCTAGCATATGGTAGTAAAAAACGGTTGCTTCTTTTAGATTTAATATAGTCCTCCTCTTTCAGGGGATGAGCACTATCTTTAACTACTGTTAGGGCCTTTTTCAAAGATAATTTGTTGTAAAGATGATCGAAAGATGGTAACTTGCAATTAATTATTTTCTCTGATTTATGTATTATTTTGTTCAGTCTGTCTTTATCTCCATTTGTAATTCCTCCACCCCAACAACTGATCCCAAATGTTAAAGTACTTTGTATGATGGCTTTATATAAGAGTGTCATTAGGGATTTGTTTACTCCGAAGGATCTAAGTTTTCTAAGAAAATATAGCCGTTGGTTCAGTTTTTTGCATAGATTGTCAACGTGAGGATGCCAATTAAGTTTGTTATCAATGGTTAGGCCAAGATATTTGTACTGTTCGACATTGTCTACTATTTCGTTTTCTATGCACAGAGGTTCAAGTTGATCTTTTTAATTCGGAAATCGATTATCATTTCCTTAGTCTTACGTACGTTCAACATCAAGAAATTATCTTTGCACCATTTCGTGAAACACTCCACCTCATTACGGTAATTTTCTTCTGATTGTGATAATAGCCCTTGAATGGTAGAATCGTCAGCAAATTTAATCAGGGTCGTGTTTGAATGAGGACTGCGGTAATCGTTGGTATATATCGTGTATAATGTAGGTGACAATACGCAGCCCTGGGGCGCGCCCGTGTTCAAGGTAATGTAAGAGGAACACGTGTTATTCAGTTTAACATACTGAACACGAGAAGTCAAAAAGTCAAGTATCCATGCAATAATACTTTTGTTGACGTTGTAATGCAATAACTTAGTGACCATGAGGTGGGGCTGTATTGTATTAAACGCTGATGAAAAATCTATGAATAAAATACGTGTGTATGTTCTTGTTACATCAAGATGCTTAAGGATGTTGTTTAAGAACACAAGGACAGCATCTTCAA
>JAWQUT010001086.1:66072-70988 GCA_033807755.1 Ellobium chinense | reverse complement strand
GCGGTCAAAAGCAGCCTAATGAAAAATTGGGGACCGAAATCACACCTGAGGTCATCTTTTTCGAAAGAGATTTGTGAACAAAATTTGGGCGTTGACCCCCCCAGCCTGCCTTTTTCTTCCCGTTGAAAGAACGGGCAATGGAAGTACTTTAACCCCTATGGAAAAATCTTCCCGAAATCACAGTGGTATTTGTAGAATAACACAAACTGTTAATAGGGCCAAAAGAAGAAAAAACACAAAGTTTCAAATACTCCCACACTAAATTCTGAATAGTGCATTTTTCTCCCCCAAGGGTGATAATCGTAGAGTAATTGTCAAATGCGATGACACCAGGTTTTGCGTTTTTTTTTTTTATTCCTCATTCCAGCCACGTCTTTCAGACACGTTAATGCATAATCCAATGGAGGCGTTTCCTGATTTTCTGTCTGCATGTAGAGTTACATCATTTATCATCAGGGGGGTTTGTTAGTTTTTGAGAGACAGAAAATAAAAAAAAAAATCCATAGTATCATACATGAAGGTATCTAAGAGACGTGGGTGAAATCTGATGTCAAATAACTGATGCAATCGCTAAGGACACTTGTTCTAAGATCACCACCCTCGAGGAAGGGAAGAAGAATGCACCATTCAGCACTTTGGTGTGTACGTTTGCATAGAAATAAAATGCACTCATGGGGAAACCTTGCACATCATGCTATGTGTTCACAATCTCTGGAAATAAAGGTAGTGCTTCTCCTTAAATGAATATGGATATACGTCTCTCGACCTGGCTGTGTGTGTGTGGATTGGGAGGGGGTGGGGGAGGGAGGGGAGTGAATGATGTAGGGGTTTCCTGTCTTTACGCATAATAGTTAGGACTTAACAAAGCATGCTAATGTAAATAGAGTTAATGCTGTGTCTAGAGAAACCCTCTTCCTCTTCACTCCACCAAGATTAAAAAAAAAAAGCCTCGGAGATTAGATCTACTCATACGACATCACCGTGTTAGAGTGATTTCTTTTTAAAGGAGTCTACAAAGCTATTCTCCGACCTGGACAATATAGTGACCGTAACAATTATATTTACAGTACAAGCTTTCTGACCATCCAAAAGTACCTACACAACATCACTACCACTACAACCATCACCACCACCACCACCACTATCATCATCATGACCACCATCGCCACCACCACAACAACAACAACAACAACAACTGTTGGCACACCAACTTTTAATACTACTACCCATGCTAATTTAACAGTAGAAGCTCGATATAAATTATGTCTTGCATGCAAAAAGTGTGCGTAATATTGAGATGTATTTTATATGAAGACTCACCTGAATATGGAATTCATAGAAAAAGAATGAATCTGTGGACGTGAAACTCACGCTTAATAATAACGTTTATCTGTACCATCCGAGCTGTTGTTGCTGCTGATACAGTTGCAGCTGCAGTTGTAACGATATACTTTTTTTTTGTTTTTGTTCTTTCTGTTTGCAACAAAACAGTCGTAGCCGGGCAGGTAACTTGACCAACCCCCCATCCACACACATACAACCAGGTCAAGAGACTTATATCTATAGTCACTTAACTAAAAATCGTCGTGTTCTGCCGGTAGTACAAAACATGCCTTAGCCTTAGAACTAGACCATTTTAGAATTGGATCATTTTAGAAATATACCATTTTAGAACTACAACGGTGACGCAGTGTGGGCATTGTGTAGTTTGCAACGGCATCAGAGAGGTGTATTAGGGAATAACATAGCAGTTTTACTTCTTAATCAACAGTTTGTGAGTACAACACCTTTGGGCAGAGTTGCTCGATGAACTGCAGTGAAAACTGCAACGGGACTGGCTTAACGGACACTGAGACACCTTGTGACCATATCAATGGGAGTTGTTTGATTGGCTGCATACAGGGCTTTATTGGCGCTGCTTGCGACATAAGGGGTAAGTTCAGTACAAACACGTATCTACCTTAAATCACAGGTATGGCTTTGTATAAACTTTTTGACAAACATCATAGTAACGTGCTTTTACTGTTTTTCTCCTAATAACGTTTCCAGTTACCCATTATAACATGGAATACAGCAGAACCGGGATATAAAGTATGCTATTCCACGAGTATCATGGAAAAGAACCAACCAGCCAATAATATAATATAATATAATATAATATAATATAATATAATATAATATAATATAATATATGTTTTTACTTCGGAAACTTTCCGTAATTTTCGGAAATTAGCGAGTGTCCTGCGCGCGCATCTTCGTCACGTGGTCCGGTGGCGTGCATCATGTCGGCTGCCTGTCTATGATGAGTGAATTCGTAACCGAAATTCGAGGGATTTCTTCAATTTCTCCACTAATATTGTGGTAACAGCTTCGCCCAAGATTTTGTCCTACGTGACGGATCATTTTGTAAAGGCGAAGGCCTTTGTCCTTCGTGACAGCACAAGTGTTTTTTTTTTCCTGTCGTGCTTGATACGCGGGATGTGTGAACCAGATTCTTGTGAGCGGGTTCGAGGATGGTTCTTGATTCTGACTGGAGGATCAAGAATTTAGTCTCGGCCTAGTCTAGTCTAGATCTATGTCTACGTAGTGCAATTCCTTAAGGATGGGTTAGATTTCCATGTGCGACTTATAGGCTACGGATAGCCTGTGTGGTAAGTGAAAATCTTTCCCAATATCTGTCAAGTACTCTATACGCAATTAGAAGTGATCACAAGCCAGACATTCATTTGTCAAAGTCAAAGTGTTTAAAAAAGAGAAAGAAGATAAAAAAAAAGAAAGCTAGGTGATACTGACACTGGGGAATCTAGATCTCGATCTAGTGTCAGTAGAAAAAAGAAACAACTTGACATTGGAAAAATGCTGTGTGGTAAAACTCAGTTTGTGGAGGGACAGTGTTCACAGAAAAAGGACTTTCCGATTCCAGGTGAAAAAGTGGGAATGGATTCTAGAGATAGGAGTAGATCTACAACGCCATTTGCACTTGACACAAATTTGGATCAAACTGGGAAGAGATCCCCATTCATGTGGAGTTCAGAAAGTGGTGGTTCAGACAATTTGGATCTACCACGCACTGAAAGTGAAAGGGTTCCAGGTCTAGATCAAGATCAGAATCTAATGATTTGGAAAAAATGAAACATGCGATTGGAGTCATGCAAAAGTCCACATACTTTTCTGTTAGAAGAAAAGGGAAGCAGAAGTGCCAAAAGGAAACGAGAATTAGACTCAGAATCGTCATTTCTGGACTTCAAAAAAGAAATTGCACAAAAGTAAAGAAAGAAGGGAAGTTAACTCCAGACAAGAGAGCTCAAGGAGAAAATCTGACTCCGAGTCAGAGACAGAGTTAAGATCCGGAAATTATGAGGACATTTCCAGCGAAGATCCCTCGGAAGAGTTAAGCTAATGGTTCAGGAAAGAAGAGAAAGAAGGCAAGAGAGTGGATAGTAAGCTAGCAGAGGCAGTAGATTATGGATTAGGGGAAGTAATAGAAGGAAACAAAGTAAAGGAAATCTGTGAAAAGTATCCTATGCCTGAAAATCGCAGCAATTTAAGAGTACCGAGTACTAATTATGAAATTTGGAAACATCTGTCAAAGAGACAAAAGATGAAAGATGAGAAGCTTCAGAAAACACAATTAATGGCAATGAAACGTCTGACAGCAGCTGTCCAACCGAAGGACATTCTAAGAAAGGCAAGGAAAGAATGGAAATCTATCAGTGTAAAACAGTGTGAGGAATTGACAGAAGACATCATAAAAATGACAACTGTCTGTGTTAAGGAATTGTCTGTCGGAAGGAAAGAGGGAATCAAAGACAATTTGAGAGAGGAATAAAAACCGTTATGCACAAGAAGATAGATGGCAGGGAAATAGGAATCCTTGGAATTCTTGATTGGTGAGAACCTGACACAAAAGGTGGAAGAAATGAAAAAGTCCCGTAAGATTACACAACAGTTGGGTAGGAGCTAAAAAAACATGAAGGGGAACCGTATGGATCAAAGCCAGGCATTCGGTTCATATCAGAAGTCAAACTGGCAAAACAAAAGAACTTAAAGAGACACAAAAGGAGAGAATGAAGCAGAACGTCAAACAACCATNGGGGGGGGGGGGGGGGGGGGGGGGGGGGGGGGAGAAATAAACCCAAAGGTATGGAATAATATGCCTGATCTAAAGAATAAAAGTGAGAACTTTATTGGAGGGAAGCTTAGATTCCACTTAGAGGCTTGGAAACAAGTTACCTCAGATGAACATATTTCAGGCTAAGTTAAAGGAGTGGAAATTACATATGAACTAACTCCAGACTCAAAACCTAAAGATAAAAGAGAATTTTTTTTTTTTTTAAGAGGAAAACTTGCTGATAGCACAAGAGATGGAGAAATTCTTTAAGAAAGGAATACTTTCAGAAGTCAGACAAGCAAGTGATGATCAGGTGGTCTCAAACATCTTTCTCAGACCAAAATCAGATGGTTCAGTGAGAACGATCTTTAAACTGAAAAAATTCAACGAACTGCTGGATAAAAAACATTTTAAGATGGAATCTATGACTTCTGCCTTAAACTTGGTGCGAAAGAATGCCTTCTTTTCGAAGATTGATTTAAAAGATGCTTATTTCTCAGTAGCTATAGATGAAGATTCAAAAAGCTTCTTCAGATTTCGATATGAGGGAAAATGTATGCGTTTAATTGTCTACCACAAGGGTATAAAGATTTTCCAATAATTTTTACAAAAAATGTTGAAGGTACCTTTGGGGGTTTTGAGATCATCAGGACACATCATATCTGCATACCCTGATGATTTTCTCCTTCAAGGAGATGACTGTCTTGAATGCCAGAGAAATGTACAGGATACTTCACAATTACTAGATTGTCTGGCGTTTACATTTAATACAGAGAAGCCAGTCTTTGTTTAAAAAAAATGAGTT
>JAWQUT010001086.1:53572-61072 GCA_033807755.1 Ellobium chinense | reverse complement strand
TTTATGTTAACTTTCCATCATACGTCAGTGTAATTAAAAAAAAAAAAATCTTCAAATATATAACGATATGATATACTAGAGTACAGTGCAACAGCTCTTCTTGGAAGCGTCTGTGTCCACATTTTTCCTCCTCCGTTTTGACTCTAGCGTATACCTAAAATGTATAACTGCTGTCTTTAATAAGACGCATGGACTATCATGCCTTAATCTAGCTGAGAGCTGTAAATAAAAACAATGTATAGTCATCAGCACTAGGTTATATCTGAGGGGTTACATGTATATCCTTAACCTACACGTGAAAGCTCATATCACTCCCACTACAATACTCATCATGAGCTGAGTATGTCATAGTTTCTTTTATGATTATGGCGAGTCGCGATCATCACTCTGTCTTATGTATGGTGGCTGAAATGTCAATTGCATTAAACGAGTTCTATGATTGATATCATCATTGTATCAACCATTTATGTGATGATATTTGCAATGCATACACGCTGTTATATCGCTTTGCATTATATATTATGCGGACAACCAGTGTTATTTCAAGAGCTCAGTGTATAACATTGGAACGTCTTCTTTAAAAGATGCAGACAATCAATTATGTTTTTTTCAAGAACTCGAGCATTCCAGTCTTAACTATGTTTGATACGTCTTTCTTGTCTGACCATCGGCCCCTTTACTACAAATATTCCGCTTTTGTTACAAATGCAAAATTAAATATATAGATTGTAAAACCTTTATATCATTATAATACAGTGTAGCACCCTTTATACGGGCATGCTTAGTATGTATACACGGATACTGAATACAATAATTTTGGTCCCTGTTTTTCTTCTTTTAAGGTATGTGTATGGTTGATATGTATTTCTGTAAAAAGTACACCTTTAGTCTGTCGCAAGGAGCACGCATTACCTGTGCTCCACTGTACTTGTGAATGTTCTGTAGACATAGTGTATTGTGTTTGTCGTGATGCTTATCACAGTCCACGCTAACATTACTGTCTTTGGAAGTAGACTTATTCCCAATCTGTCATTGTCTTGTGCATTTTTTTTTTTTTGGAAGATGCTGCCTCATTGGCATGGTATATATATTTTTTTTTTAATTTTCACGTTCCCAACATTCCAGGAGACGACGGCATACAAAGCATGCCAAAGCTGATAGGTCAGGCTACGATGCTGACACTTCCAAAACGTACGTTAACTCGGCTGTCTTTACAAAAGATGGAAATGATGCTAAATCCACGGACGGAGCACTACTGAACGAATCAAATCGTTATGAACCGCTGGGGTCATCTCCACCTGTAACTCCAGTTGCAAAGGCGGAACCTTCTGTGTTGTTTGGGCAGGGTACAAATGGCACGAAGCCGGCGAAGCCTAAGCCCCCAGGTAAAACATTGTAACAGAGTTTTTGTGTAAGGATAGGCAATAAAGAGAATGGTGTCATGAAATAACCCCATTAGTAAAAGAAAGGAATGAAAGGAGAAAAGTAAACGTAGGACTTCTATTTACTCGTAGATAGATCATTTTACAATGTCTTGTCGTCAAGCTAAGTCCCACACTGACACTAATTAATTATCTGATTATAGGTCGTTAATGTGCCTGTAAGTCTGTAAAATTGTCTCTATGTCTTTTGCTGTTTTTGTGTGTATGTGTGTGTGTGTGTGTGTGTGTGTGTGTATGTGTGTGTGTGTGTGNTGTGTGTGTGTGTGTGTGTGTGTGTGTGTGTGTGTGTGTGTGTGTGTGTGTGTGTGTGTTTCGTTGTTTTTTTTTTCTGTTCATTTGTCTATTTGTCTGCTTCTGAAAGCTATCTATCCATCGTTACAATGGCAATAAACGTGTGAACATTTGGCAAATACCACGCATAGAAACACAAAAACATAAAAAAAAATACTGAATTGTTTCTGTTCATTTCACAGTTAAGCCGAAGTTTGCTTTAAAACCGACTAACAAAGACGGAAACGGGGGCAAAAATGGAGTTTACTACAACACAATGAAGGAACAGAAATCATCGACGGTTGTGGCTGTCGCTGATCTAGACGCATTCATGGCCTCTCACAACAAGGAATTCTTCCAAGAACAATTCAAAGTAAGGAGTCCATTTCAGCCCTGCCCTTGTTTTGAGTTTACATTTAGCCACCATGACCTATACTTCAGATAGTGTCGACGAGAAATTCTCTCACGTGAAGAGCGAGGCTGCAGCAGTTGTTTTTTTTTTTTTTCTGAGGAACATATCCCCATCTATTAAGAGTTTATGTCATTTGACTGTACTGTATCATCCGTCTCATGAGTTATATTTACATAATATGTTTGTCCATGTGCCAAACATTGTGGTATGGGATGTTGGGAAATAAAGTTGTTCAGTTTATTATTCGAAATAAACAAAAAGTAATACTGATTTTAATGATGCTTTGGGTCCTAACTTCAGCATCATGTTTTACCCAGAAACGTATATTATCACAGGCGAAAACTTATATGTTGTTCTCTAAATTTTTGTTTATTGTTGTTTTTTTTTTTACCATTGCATCAGCTCTTCTCCACTTTCTTGTAAATCTAGATGTGTTAATCAACCAACTTCTCTCCTCACGTTTAACCCTGCTAATCTTTACTAGTTCTATAGTTTACGATCTTCTTTCCATGTAGTTCATTCAATATTGATAAATCTTGTTTAAACAGAGCATCCCGAACAATGAAAATGCCACAACAAATATAGGCTTGAATGACAAGAACAGGCACAAGAACAGATACAAGAACATCTGTGCATGTAAGTGTCGACGGGTTTCCACGAAATAAAATTTATAGTTTTTGTTTTTAAAAACAAAGTGTGCCACAGGAGCGTGTGATGAGTATGCAATACAAAGGTTTTATTTGATTACAACTAGTGCATTTTTTCTTTAAAAAGTACGTTGTTCTGTTACCTCGTTTCTGTTAAGAAATCGTTCCTTGAAAACAATATTATTATGTACACCAACATAGCAGCTCACCGATGTTTCATATTGGTGGATATTCTCTGATCTGTAGCATCCTTGTGAAATCAATGACAAAAACTTTCATTTGTTTCTAGACATCCCTAATCATAATGAGCCAATAGCATTACATTTAGATCCACCCATCCATCCTTCCATCCACTAATCCATCCATCCATCCATCCATCCATCCATCCATCCATCCATCCATCCATTCTCAGATGACCATTCCCGGGTGCATCTTTTAGTAAATGAAGCAAAGAATCAGGGCGATTACATCAACGCGTGTTATCTAGAGGTAACATATGTGTCTGTGGCAATATTTGTTTGTGCGTTTTTTTGTTTTGTTTTGTTTGTTTGTTTGTTTCAAGACAGTCGGTGTAGTTTTGATGCAACAAATCTCAAACTCCAGAAGCAACCTACCTGCCTACTTGCTTTGGGAGTTTTTTTGTGTTTTTTTTTAACGAGACGTGGGGGGTCGGGTTGTGGAGGCGTTTGTGTGTGTGTGTGTGTGTGTGTGTNTTCTACTTTGGACGCATTTTCTTTTTTCCTTTCCGCGACTGTGGTTTAAGTTGTAAAAGTTAGCAGTGAAGTTTAACAGATCTAAATCGGAATTATAGGCAGACATTCGTCACTGTATATTTCTTTTTTTGAAGTTTTTATAGTTTGATGTTTAATAAATGTTGGGAAAGATGACCATGTTTGCACATTCAATTCGTTTTTGTTTTTTTTTTATCTTTCATCTGAAAAGGGCTACAATGCTCAAGAGAAATTTATAGCTACTCAAGGTAAGTAATGCATTTTTTTTCCTCGTAAATTAAGTTGGTAGTTCGAACAGACAGTGAACGTAATATGAGTGCCTGCAACGGCTCAAGCATCTGGGGCCAATACATTCACAGAGTACATTGTAACAATTGTTGCTATTATGCTCATCGTTGTTAAACAGTTTTAGATAAAATATAAACTTTGCTATAGTCCCACGTTTTCGATTTTAAAAATCACTAATACTGTACCTGGATATTAAAATATGCTACAATGCCCATAAGTTGCACAAGTATATCAATGCGTAGAAGGTCACGTGTTTTGCAAAGCTCTTTCTAAGGTGATTTTTATTAAAGAAATCCTAATGCCAATATTATTCATAATTTTAGCATGCACACTAAAACAACGATATATATATAAAGAAAAATAGAGTCTCAATCGACTTCTAACATTTCCAAGAGTTTCCCCGTGAAGGCCGAGGATGATTTGATGTATGACTGATTAATAGAGTGCACACTAATAATAATAGCATGACTAATTTAAAAAGATATAATCAGCCGACTTCCGGGCAGTGCCAAGTATTTCGCAAAAGTTTATCGAACATTTTATGTGTGTGTGTGTGTGTGTGTGTGTGTGCGTGTGCGTGTGCGTGTGCGTGTGTGTGTGTGTNGGGAAGGTGAGCAGATTTAGCTGATGTTGTTAGCAATAATGATAATGATGATGATGAGGCCAATAGTTATGATGTTAAAAGAATAATGTTCGAAACGGTTTTAAAAAGATGAGTTTCAGATGCTCTATGAAAAGTCTGAATCGCTGACGCATGTTAAAGTAGTCAGTTCTCTGGATTTCTTGAACTTCTTAAAAGTACTTTATTCGCACTTAAAGTTTTATAATGCAAATATAAATACAAGCTTGTAGCATTATAGCAAAAGTTTGGGGCCATCATTGCTACTTAGACAACTGATAATGGCATCCGGGGATAGAGCAAGAGTGATAGAAACGACGAAATAAGAGATGATTCCTTATAAAATCCACAGCAAAAATGTGAGAGATACTGGCCTGAAAAAGAGTCCCTACAGTTTGATGACATCACAGTTGTCCTGACCACCACAGAAATATTTGCTGACTACACTATCAGAAGGCTGCAGCTGTCCAAGGTAGCTAACTAGAACGGCCCTCTGTAGAGCATACACCTCCGCCAAGACAATTACTATATATATATATAGGAGGTGGTGGTGTGTGTGTGTGTGTGTGTGTGTGTGTGTGTGTGTGTGTGTGTGTGTGTGTGTGTGTGTGTGNGTGTGTGTGTGTGTGTGTGTGTGTGTGTGTGTGTGTGTGTATTAGTGTGTGGGTGTGTATGTGTGTGTGTAGGTGTGGACATTGGCACATTCACACAAAAAAGATACATTCTGTCGCAATTTGCCATTTTTTAAAAAATGTGTTGGTTAAAATGCTCCTTGAAATGAGATAGGCAATGCAGGGGAAAATAGAGACAAATTATATTACTATTTTGAGTGCTTTGATATAAGGCGGACTACTTTAAATTTTAACCCAGCAAAAGTAACAATGTATTTATAGTGTAACACTACACTCTCAGTTATACTATGGTGGGGTCTAAGCCGGCTTCCTCCCGTTATCGTCCAACGATTGACACGTTTTATGTATAAATGGTTTTTTTGACAAAACGCTTTATCCACCATCGTGATGTTTAGCTTATTTTGCCTACTCTGGTTGCGGTAGAAGTATTCAGTATAAAAAAATAAGGTATTAAGTTTCCATGGAACGATATCTCCCCTACACTTTTTCACCATTACATTTTACCTGTCGTTAAAGCATTTCTCGTATCTAGTCTGTTTTGCTATGGTCTTCCTCTCTCTAAGGAGCTTTTTCATAAATCCCTTCTTATCCTCCCTCGTTTAGTGGTGGAATTGGTATCAACATACAGGTAATGCAGGTGTATGTCTCAGTGCGACAACCAAAAGAATGATTCTCTGGCAATCGTTTGCACCAATCAACATTTTTTTTTCTCTCCTCTCAACAGCCTGGTGAGCCAGTCCAAGACCTGACCCAGTTCCATTTTACTTCGTGGCCTGACAGGGATGTGCCTACTACCCCATGGCCTTTGGTGGACTTCGAGCAGCGTGTGGCTTCTTCTTCTCAAACCAGCATGCCTATTGTGGTGCACTGCAGGTGGGCATTTGTACATGTTGGTAATAGAAGATTGCGTTGTTGTTGTTTTTGTTTATTTTTTTTTTTTTCAGATGGACCTGTATTAACCCTATGCTGAACCAGGTCGTCTACTGTGCAGTAGAACATCACAATAAAAATCGTTGATATATAAATGTATTGTATTTGGAATGAAGGACACTTTATCTGTGTTGGGGCAGTGTTCACGGAATCACGGCCATGTTTTCTGATCTGATGGTCACGATTAGATGGCCCAATTTTACCCCTTGTGCTGTTGTGAAAGAATATATTTTACCGTCCGCTTGCTACGCTTTAATGCTGCAATAGAACATAGTTATTTGCATCTCCTTGCAGAATGTTTGGTGCTCCGTCGAATGTATAACCCCAATGGCAGCTGATCGGACAGCAGACAACACTTGCAATGGTCATTATCCACAATAATGGTCACACAGCCAGTTGTAGACCGACCCTAACGCGCGTGGTGCTACGAGTGTTATAAGCTGTATTTGGTGTTGGCATTGTTTAAATTGTCCTAAGTAATACGTGTTTTGTCTGTCCATGTAGTGCTGGTGTGGGCCGCACAGGAACCTTCATTGCCCTCCGAAATGTCATGAAAGAGGCTGAAGAGACTGGATCCATGGATTTCTTCACTACTGTCCAGAAACTTAGAAAAGACAGGATTAACATGGTGCAGACTGCAGTGAGTTGAAATGTTGATATTTTATTCTTCGAGTTCATGCCACTGGAAAGACAGGGCTTATACTATGTGTTTTAACAAGTTCAAGTTTATTAGGCACTTGGCCAGTGACAAACATCCATAATTTTACAAACGTGAAGGAGTCTCAAGCATACTGTGCCTCACGTGATCCACCTTCAGACATTTCATTCATACTCTACTTATCAAATTGCAACATACTAATTTCTAAATAGCTTAAAGTACAGTACTGAAGTAACTCAGAATATAACATACAAATCTACTCTAATTTTGGTCTGATCCACCTTCCCCTTTCTGTCATTAAACTGTGCGAACCGATTCTTATTTTTGTACGTGCAATCCTGAATGCTTCATTGGTTATTTTATTGAGGTACAGTTCGTAAGTAAAGATTATTCTCTTATTATGTTTGTGTAATCTATTATCGCTACATTGTTCAAGCTGCGCATGCCATTCTTGGATATAGACTGAAGACGATTGGTAAACGTTCTGATAAATATTCCTTTATTATTTACTTTTTGATTTACCCATGCATATCCAAATCCAGTAGAAAACAATAACTGTTTTGTCAATGAAGCCCAGTTAACTGCAGCTTTTAACGATACTTTGAAAGAGCCCCCCCTTTTTTTTTTTTTTGCAAATGACTCAACCTTATCCAGAATATTTCATCGCTAGTCCCATTTCTTTCCCAGTTTTACTTCTCTAAGCTGGACTTTGATCCATTTCGTTTCTGACTTTGTGGGAAGTCATGATCTTTTATTCAAATTAATGACTGCTTTCACTGTTTCATCTTATGACAAAAAGATTTAAATGAGATCCATGTTATCCTTAACCAAGGTGCATCTACATGTTTTAAGCAGTAGTATCTGACTGCCT
>JAWQUT010001086.1:39355-52362 GCA_033807755.1 Ellobium chinense | reverse complement strand
CCTTCTTATCCTCCCTCGTTTAGTGGTGGAATTGGTATCAACATACAGGTAATGCAGGTGTATGTCTCAGTGCGACAACCAAAAGAATGATTCTCTGGCAATCGTTTGCACCAATCAACATGTTTTTTTCTCTCCTCTCAACAGCCTGGTGAGCCAGTCCAAGACCTGACCCAGTTCCATTTTACTTCGTGGCCTGACAGGGATGTGCCTACAACCCCATGGCCTTTGGTGGACTTCGAGCAGCGAGTGGCTTCTTCTTCTCAAACCAGCATGCCTATTGTGGTGCACTGCAGGTGGGTATTTGTACATGTTGGTAATAGAGGGTTGCGTTTTTTTTTNCACACATGGGGTTTTTTTTTTTTTTTTTCAGATGGCACTGTATTAACCCTATGTTGAACCAGGTCGTCTACTGTGCAGTAGAACATCACAATAAAAAGCGTTGATATATAATTGTATTGTATTTGGAATGAAGGACAATCCATCTGTGTTGAGGCAGTGTTCATGGTCACGTGCTGTCGGAACTTGCTTTCTGATCTGAGGGTCACGATCAGATGGCCCAGTTTTACCCTTTGTGATGTTGTAAAAGAATATATTTTACCGCCCGCTTGCTACCCTTAAATGCTGCAATAGAACATAGTTATTGGCATCTCCTTGCAGAATGTTTGGTGCTACGGTCAAATTTAGAACCCCAATGGCAGCTGATCGGCCATCAGACAACACTTGCAATGGTCATTATCCGCAATAATGGTCACACAGCCAGTTGTAGACCGACCCTAACGCGCGTGGCGCTACGAGTGTTATAAGCTGTATTTGGTGTTGGCATTGTTTAAATTGCCCTAAGTAATACGTGTTTTGTCTGTCCATGTAGTGCTGGTGTGGGCCGCACGGGAACATTCATTGCCCTCCGAAATGTCATGAAAGAGGCTGAAGAGACTGGATCCATGGACTTCTTCTCTACTGTCCAGAAACTTAGAAAAGACAGGATTAACATGGTGCAGACTGCAGTGAGTTGAAATGTTGATATTTTATTCTTCGAGTTCATGCCACTGGAAATACTATGTGTTTTAACAAGTTCAAGTTTATTAGGTACTTGGCCAGTGACAAACATCCATAATTTTACAAACGTGAAGGAGGCTCAAGCATACTGTGCCTCACGTGATCCACCTTCAGACATTTCCTTCATACTCTACTTATCAAATTGCAACATACTAATTTCTAAATAGCTTAAAGTAAAGTACTGAAGTAACTCAGAATATAACATACAAATCTACTCTAATTTTGGTCTGATCCACCTTCCCTTTTCATTAAACTGTGCGAACCGATTCTTATTTTTGTAAGTGCAATCCTGAATGCTTTATTGGTTATTTTATTGAGGTACAATTCGTAAGTAAAGATTATTCTCTTATTATGTTTGTGTAATCTATTATCGCTACATTGTTCAAGCTGCGCATGCCTTTCTTGGATATAGACTGAAGACGATTGGTAAACGTTCTGATAAATAATCCTTTATTATTTACTTTTTGATTTACCTATGCATATCCAAATCCAGTCGAAAACAGTAACTGTTTTGTCAATGAAGCCCAGTTAACTGCAGCTTTTAACGATACTTTGAAAGAGCCCCCCCTTTTTTTTTTTTTTGCAAATGACTCAACCTTATCCAGAATATTTCATCGCTAGTCCCATTTCTTTCCCAGTTTTACTTCTCTAAGCTGGACTTTGATCCATTTCGTTTCTGACTTTGTGGGAAGTCATGACCTTGTATTCAAATTAGTGACTGTTTTCACTGTTTCATCTTATGACAAAAAGATTTAAATGAGATCCATGTTATCCTTAACCAAGGTGCATCTACATGTTTTAAGCAGTAGTATCTGACTGCCTTACTAAAGGTTTATAGCGTATGTATCTTTTTTTTTTCTTATGTTTCCTCCTTTTTATTTTCTCCTTTGATGCAAGGGGTAACCCTCAATAGCTGGATACATGATGGTTGAATCAAAACTCGCAACTGTTTTTCTTTAATATCTTTATGCCGATGAGTACTGTTGTTGCCCTTGCTGTTTCAATGCTTTCCCTCCAAATGTTCTATCTGTTTATTCTTCCCTAATTTTGTTACTTCTTTTAGGTATATGTGTATCAAACTGTAGTGTTTATATCCAGCCATTAGTTTCGTCTCTCTATTCATAAGTATAGAAATGTCTATGCATATCTGAGAAATAAACGTGAGGCTTCAAACTTGATACTTTTGAAGGAGCTGAGTCTTTGCTTGTGTATATCTAGGAACAGTACAAGTTCATTCACAGAGCTGCCCAGGTAGCCATGATCTGCATGGGTACAACGGTGACTGCCAGTGATATAAAACATAGAATCGCTTTCCTTGAGGATCCAGCAAAATCGGGCAAGTCCAAAATGCAAGAGGAATTTGAGGTAAGTTCATAATAATGTGGACATTTCTTTGGTATTGTTGGTTCACGTGCATTCTCTAGGAGAGTGAGGTTCAGTGACGCTAAAAAGTATAGAAGGAATTTATCTATATGTTCTCCAGGTTTCACAAAGACCAACTATCACATTGAAGATATGAAAAGCAAGTGCTAGCCAGAGTCACTTTCTAATCTTAAGAAAAAATCTTAATACTGTTCACCCCCACTTCCCATTTAGCTGAGCATGAACATGACGAACAGAATAATCTAGTAATCACACAGGTCCTTCTAAGAAAGGGCAATATTACTATTCAAGGTTCAAAGTCTAACTAGAGTACTATATGATTGTACTAAATATTTAAAATTTCCTCTCATACTTTCTTATTACAAAGCCCTTACCTTTCTTTCCCCTTTTGCTGGTCCTTGACTCCATCCTTAAGAACAGAGTGCCTGATACATTTCTAAACTCCACATAATACTACAATAACAATAATAATAATAATAATAATAAGTTTTTCTCCGAGGCAAAATAAAACAAACCAAAAAATCAACAAACGGACACTTGGGTGTTATGACCTCAATATGGTCCAGCCTCTTTAGAGTGTCAGGAAGTCAAAGGATCGAAACACTAGTTTGATAAGATCTCTGAAGATCTTCTGTCGCCTCCCTCTCCAAATAACAGGCTCCTATCTATCAATCTTGAGGATTAAACGTGCATTGTTCTTCTGATGTGGCCGGGCTCTTATTTACCAAATACCACTCAAGGCTGTTTTTTTTTTTTTGTAGGAGTTAATCTTTGTTTTGGCTACTCACAAAATGTGTCTTCGGCAACACTATCAACAGCAACAACAATAGCAACAATAAGAACAAACAACAACAACAACAACAACAACAATAATGACAACAACAACAGCAGTACTAAAATGATAAAGGTTGATTTTTCTGTCTACAGGCAATTTGTGCTGTATGTAACGATGATGTCGGCGATTATGACACTGAGGAGACAGAAAACGTCTACAATGTTTACCAGAACAGCCGAAGTGTGGGCAACAAGATGAAAAACAGGCTCGAAAACATTTTGCCCAGTAAGTGAAAGTATCAACATTGTCTTGACTCTTTTTACTTTGCAGATATAGAGTAGCAATGCGTACAACATAAAGGGACTGGAGTTAGTCTTGGTATAAACCTGGACAAAAGCAATACAAACGCACTATTACTGGTCTGAGTGATATCTGGATAATCATCAAGCGTCCGTTGAGGTTTACGAATAGCAATGTCTAATATCAGACGAATTGATAACCTCGTTTGTGTATGAAGATTTTTTTTATTTTTTTTTGCAAGGAGTAGAATGGATCAATGGTGAATTATATAAATATTGACCCCCCCAAAAAATTGATAGACAGGAAGAGGTTTGTTTTGTATAATATGCTACCCAGAGTTACAAATTACAATGTGCTTATTATTATTGTGTTTTATCGTTGTTTTTCTCTAATTAAACACTTCTTAGGCCAGCCGATCATTACCTGTACCATGCTGCTATCCACACCGAAGATTATGCAAACTAACTACATTAGAATTTAAACTTTCACAAACTTTCTTTTCTTCCTTTCACCCACAGAGGAATATTACAGAGTGAGACTGACTTGCGAGAACAACGACTTGGGTGACTACATCAATGCTGTTTACGCACCGGTAATGAGAATGATGCCAGTGTTCCTATAGCCATTTGTTACCTCGTTCTTACATTTCCACAGCCCTATATTATCACAACATGAAACGATCTCCCTCTTGTTAATTAACATACATTGTTTAAGGAGTTAAGACCGCCGACCATGACAGCGAAAAAAACTAGTGATAGGTCTAAGATTACAGTGAACTGCAAAAAGTTACATTATGGCTGATTTGAACAGAATGCATGTGTGTGTGTGTGTGTGTGTGTGTGTGTGTGTGTGTGTGTGTGTGTGTGTGTGTGTGTGTGTGTGAGAGAGAGAGAGAGAGAGACAGAGAGAGAGAGAGAGGGAGAGAGAGAAAGAGAGAGAGAGAGCGAGCTGTGTGCGTCTGTCTATCTGTATGCCTGTCTGTTTGTCTGTTTGTCAGGCAGGTAGGCAGGCAGGCAGGTTGGCAGGCAGACAGATTGACATACATACAGAATAGTGCGCAATAGTGTTTCATGAAGAGCATTATTAACGGGGAGACACATTTTAGTGATATTATTTTACCTATGACTATGGTGCCGTGAAACCAACCTTATCATGTTTTTTTTTTTTTTTTTTATTTTCCTTGCCAGAGCTTCAGAAAGCAGAATGAAGAGATCCTGACACAGCTGCCACTTCCCACAACGATCATCGACTTTTGGCGACTGGTCACTCAAAATAGGGTGGCCTTGATTGTTGCCTTTGAGATCGACCTTAAAGATACAGATCCGGTAAACACTTTTTGTGCAATAGTGATAGGAAAATGGTAGATTCTGGAGGAGTGAAATATATTGCTTTGCTTTGAAGTTTGGTAGGATGGCAGAGGAGTTGTGGTGCGAAAAATGTAAGGCTTACAACCAGAGACTAGTGTTACTGCTATAGAGCAGTGGGTTTGATAATATTATTCACATATGATTGAAGTTTAATATTTTTATTTTTTTGCCCAAGCAAAATTACAAAAACAACTGTTTTGACTACAGCTGTTACTCTACTCAGAATATATTGGCGGTTAGAATTCTCACTAGCCTCACTTTAAAACCTGGATTTTTTTTTTTTTTTAAGAGGAATGCTTCTTTTTCTCCAGACCATTGGCGACTACTTCCCTCCCAGTGAGAATGAGCGGTTGGATCTTTCCCTGTTCAGTGTGACTGCAGACAAGCCCGTAACAGATGACTTCTGGGAGAAACAGAAGGTCACGATCGCCGCTGACGAGACGAACGCTAAAGCTGGACCGCCTGCTATTGTACGTTATTTTAAGTTATTCTCTGTGTAAGGGGTTGAATACCAGTCATAAAACTTTGTAACAGCTCACATCGTTTTTACCATGTATATCAATGAAAAAAAAAAACAGAAAAAAAAAACCAATGAAAATTCGACTTCTAGTTGCGAAACTGGTTTACAATATCATGCGATGTCATACTTCTCATTCATGATACAATCACATTGAACAATACACATCAAACACTTAAAGTATATTATATTGCAAATGAAATTTATGTGACAATGGCCTTCCTAATAGGCCGCCATAGAACGCCCTGGTTCCCTCACTCCCCCATCCCCACCCCTGCAGCTCTAAACTCGGGTTTCAATTTTCACCAAGTGGGGGGAAAGGAAAGTAAAGTGTCCTTCCTAATCAAACCGCCCTGTCGGATAGTCTAACACATAAACTTCCCATCTGACAGGCTTCAGTTTCTGAACAGGACTCACAAACCACATCGCAATGCTGCCTTATTCTCTGCCAAAACGTTTGGTAGCGTCTGCAGGATGTGACAGTCATTGCGAATAAAAAATGTTGTGTTATTTTGCTCAAAGAAAGCTCGTAAGACTGTGATATTTCGCACAGAAGTACATCATAATTATGATTCGAATGTGTTCTTCTACCAATTAAAAAATGCAATTGCTAAGTCTGTAGCGTTTTCTTGTAGAGACAATCGATTTATTCATGGTCACACAACGTAAAGTGTAAAGTGCCATAGTGTTTCACATCACATGCTCAGCCGTTATCTTTCACACCCAATTGATGAAACAACACAAACATGCTTATAAAACCCTATCATTTTGTATCAGCTTGTCGGCAAACACCATCTGACACATCTGAAGTGCAACCTCACAGACCTTGACCCGGCAAAGATGCTGGACTTGATCAAACAGATAAAGTCTGTAAATCCAGTTGGTGATGGACGAACTGTTTTTATGTGCAGGTAAAGTATGTTCGTCCGTTTGAGCATAACTGTTTATACAAGAAAGGGATCGGTAACTGCATATCGTATCAGAGTTTTGATAGACGGAACTACCTTTATTCGTTCTAGGGAAATAGTTTAAAAATGCACTGTCATGCCTGCCTCATCAGAAATAGAATGAACGGAAAAAAAAAACAACAACAAACGTACACACAAATAAACAAAAGACAGACAAACAAACAAACAAACAAACAAACAAACAAACAAACAAACCAAATGCTGAATGAACTTGATTCTTACACGGCATGTGAAATTTTCAATGTATATTTTATGTCTGCGTCAATCCTATGAGTTCTCACTACTCTTAGGGCTTGGGGCTGGCAGAAGTACTTATTCACGGTGGCAGGGGTGGTAGTCAGATCTACTGAAATATGTTAAAGTTCCATCACCCAAGTGCACATTAGCCATTGAATATGCAGCTCAAGTCAGTGCAAATACAACCTTTAAGACCTCACAACGGTACATGTCTATGTCATCCTAAACAGGAACGGTGCTGACTACAGTGGCCTGGCCTGTGTGTTGTCGCTGTTACTGGACAGAATGGACAATGATCACCGCCTGACTGTCCCTCTTGTCGTCGGAGCCGTCAAGGCTATCAGACCGCAAGTCATTCCCACGCTGGTAAGAGCACTGCATTTATCATTGTTTCATTTCCTACATGTATTCGTAGTGCCTTGACCTTAGATCATTAGAGCGGGTATATTTTGCGTCAAAACACTGTTTAGAGTTACCCAGGGGTATCCGTCTGAAGGTATGAAGATGCCAGAGCTTTTTTCACTGTTGGCTACATGAGGTTTTATACCAGGACCTCTCATTAACTGGGTCACAGGCCAAATTACTTCCTAAACAAAGTCATGTAGTTTGGCTCTCCCTCCAAATTTTGACACAACGAAAATGCCCCTAACTCGGTTAGATTTTGAGAACTTTGTCAGTGAAGCAGGCTAACTAGTATTTTATGCCTTTTCATTCAGTAAGCTGGATAATCTTACCCATCTAGTGACAACGGCAAAGTCTATACTTGAATGGGTAAACCTCACCTAATCCGAGTCTACAAATGTATTTGCACCTATCTAAGCCTTTGAAATTCAGAACAACCCCCTTTCTCCCCTCCACATGGCAAGTTTTCTCATTTTAAAGGGACTATTGAAACTTGCATTTTATGCCAGATGCTATTGGTATCTTCTTACTTGAAGGCTTGCCCAGTCAATATAGCCCTGGACACCGCCTCAATTCGTATGGGTTTGCTTTTATATTTCAAGTGCTAAAGGATTGTATATCACGTTTCTTCATTGAGATGTTTGGAAAGACAGTTAACTAGCGGCGATCTGCAAAGTTTATTCCCCATTCCTCTCTTCCCCCTCCCCCTCCCGTTTCCTTTTTTTGTCAGGTAATTTCATTGGCTGAATTGGTATGTTAAATTGATTAGTATTGGCTGATGCAATCATTAACTTCGAAGAAGAGATTTGATGATGCACTCACACAACTATTTATATTTATATTTGATCAAACAACGGGTAAGCTTTGTTGGGATGGCTACCTGAAAACTGTCTATGGCTCCGAACTCGATCTTATAAAGTGTTTGAGTCTGTGATATAAAATGAATGGATTATGATAATGAGCATGGGACTAGATTCATACATCATGGATATTAGGAATTCGATATCATGAAGTTTGGAATGATCACGTTTACTGTATTCAATCTTGGCTATAAATCACATAATATTTAAGATGATCTATAAAATTGGGTTTGATACACAGACCAGGGATGATCGCAAAATTTCCATCCAAGCTAAATTTAAAAAAAAAAAAATATGAACAACTCTGCCGTCCTGTGACAAAGACGGAAAAAAAATGCACTATGATCTATAACGATACGCAACAGTAATGGGGCGCACGATAAGGAAAATCCGAACATTCCAGCAATGTATCATCTAAAATGGTCAAGCAGAAGGAAAATGCACGTTGTTGTTGTTGTTGTTGTTGTTGTTGTTGTTGTTGTTGTTGTTGTTGTTGTTGTTTAACAAGAATAATGAAAATCATCAGAAAAAGAGAGAGAAGAAGAAGGAGAGAATGACGATAGCTGTGAAGCAAATAACAACCCATTTCCCTTCAAAGTGATGGGTGAAGGAGCTAAATAATTAGTCGTTAATACCTGATGAGCAACCATATACTAATGTTTGTATTTTGTTGTTTGACCATATCTTCAGGCACAATATCGGCTATTGTATGACGTGCTCCAGCTTTACAATGATACCAGCAACGTCTACAGCAACTTTTGATCACTGGATGGAGTCTGCAACGTTTTTACAGGGTACCACGAGATCAAGGAATCTTAAACGCTGAATGTGGCAATGATTACAAATGATGTGTGGGCTACGGGAGAAGCGAGAACAGCTATTAGAAGATATAGAAGACAAACTAATATTTCTTTTGCAATGTTTCTAATCCGGTGTGTGCGTGAGTTGTGCCTACGCATTTAAGATCAATGACAATGCTGGACGGAGTCTGGGAGTTTTTACAGGCTATGAAAATGTTATTACGTTGAATGTGGGACTGAACGAACGTGAAGGTGTGGGCTATGAGGAAAGCAAGAACAGCTATTGGGAGATGTAGAAGACAAATTACTATTTCTTTTGCTGTTTCTTTTATGTTGTGTATGAGTTATGCGTATGTTATTAAGATCCACGGTACACACATTGGATAGAGTCTGAGATGTTTGTACAGGCTATCAAGAGACGAAGGAGTCTCAAACGCCCAATGTTGGACTGAACGAAAGCAAGGGGAGAGCTATGGGGAGAGCAAGAACAGCTATTAGAAGACACAGAAGACAAACTAATATTTCTGTTGCAAGGTTTATCATGTAGTGTGTGTGAGTTGTGCCTATATTACTAAGATCCATGACATAAATGCTGGGTGGAGGCTGAAACGTTTTTAACAGGCTATCAAGAGGTCATGGAGTCTCAAACAAGGAATGTGAGACAATAAAAATGAACCCTTGACCATGGGAAATAGCAAGCGCAGCTATTCAGTAGACATACACATGTCAAACTAATATTTCTTTTGCAATGTTTCTTATCTGGTGTGTTTGTAAGAAGTGCGCACACTAGTAAGGTCCATGTTTTATCCATGTTACATCAACAGTTCCATATACAAACATACTCAGACAAAGCACAAGAAACAGATAGCTAGAGATAGCTTAAGTAAATCTATGGGGAAAACAAAAAGTAGCTTCTGGTGAGGAGATGCCAATGTTTTCACTGTAGGCTATAAACTATTTTACTCCTCTGATAAATTTATCCAGGGGTCCCAAGCCAAAATACCTTCCAAACACATTGTTTATCTTTTCCTCCAAATTTTAACACTGGCAAAATGCCCCTAAACCAGTTAGATTTTGAGAACATCGGCAGTGAAGCAGGCTGTCTAGAATTTTAGGCCTTTTCATTCAATAAGCAGAGTAACCTTACCCAACTAGCAACAACCACAAAGCTTTAATATATTTGAGTGGCTAAACCTCCCTATTCTGAGTCTCTTAATATATTTGCATCTATCTAGGCCTTCGAAATTCAAATACCATCCCTCTCCTAACTCCCCATGGCCAGTTTTCTGCTTTTAAAGGGACTATTTAAAATTGCATTTTTTTAAAATGCCAGGTGCTATTAGCATTTTCAAACCTTGAGGAGTTTTAAATTTTGCATAACGCCATTATGTATGAAGCTGTTTTCTGCCTGATAATGGTCGAGGTATGTCTATTTCTGTAGTGTAAATAAGGAGGGACGACTGAATCTCTTCAAATATTCTTCTCCTATCAACATGAATCACCGATTTCTTAACTTTACTCACTGGTGATCGGTACTTAGATGAAGGGATGTATATTTTAAGCAAAAAGTATACGTCTCTATAGCGGAGATTGGCATTATTAGTGTTGCAGATGTTTATAACTACTGCTGTTGGTTGCGGTAGCAGTCATAGTGATTCTCAAATATATTGCTGTTTTCATTGCCAGATCTTACCCAGAAGTTTGAATTGCAACATTGCCAAATAATTCCCATCGCTGATATTCTACTGTAGCTGAAATCTACAGCTATCCTATGACAGCGACATTTTTCTTTGTATCGCTACTTTTAATGTATTGTCCATTTCGCAAGAGTTAAGTCCTTCGAATTGGCACTTATATAAGTAACATAGTTAAGAATATAAACTAGGCTGGAAAGGTCGTGGGGGTGGGGGGAGGAGGGGAGGGATAGAGAGCGCTCTCAGATGCCGTCAGGTAACGTCGCCGGGGAAAGCTCACTGTATAATGTGACTTGCGTTATAGAGAATCATCTAAACTGTGCGTGCATGTGCCTCTTTATGCAACCTAGTGCCTTCCTTGAACATTGCAAAGAAATGTGAAGCCGTAATGCGCGAATTACATTACGTCCCACTTTCATATGTTTTCTTTCCTTTCTTTTATGCTGTTCCAAACAGCTCCGTTTTGTTTTGAAGTTTAAACACTATACCATGTTATGCTGTACATCGTGATTTATTACGTGGATTAGTTATTATTATCGTTCCAGTATCCGATTTACTTATATGATAGTATGAACGTTCCTGTTAGTTCAATTCCTGTATATTGTATACTTCTGTCAGAATATCGGAGAAGATAGTTCACCAAAATTCACAATGCAGATATATTATCCAGGTGAATGCATATTATATGGTTACACGGTTTTGAAGCAATCAGTTCTCGGGGAAAGGGGTGAGACAGTGAATGAGTTTTGTTTTTTTTTAATCTCTCAATGCATTGCGACATAGGTTTCAGGCCAAGCAACAGCTAGAATCGGACATACACTGAAAATGCCGGCATGCTTAAGACCGTATGTTTGTAAGATGAGGCCACATACAGATTCAGATTCAGACTTAGAGTTTATTATAAGCGTTTTAGCCAAGTCCAACGTTTTTACTGAACATGTTCATACTAAGAAGGATACGATATAAGTAAGAAAACACTTCAACAGACTCTTACTCTAACGCTTCAACTCTCTCTGCTCTGTTACAGCTTAGACGACAAGGTCTTAGTCAGCAGTGAGTGGGGTACAGGTTTACTTACTTTGTATGATGGGTTAAACAACAGTAACTAAGGGTTGTAAGCAGAATGCTGCTTGAATGGTGGTAATCATAGAAAACACTTTAAAGTGCGACTAAAGTACTTTTATGGGTAGTGCACAGAATCCTGTGAAATTACTATTTTAACATGCATCTGTGATTCAAACTTCCTACTGACCTTCTCAAACCCATCAAATTTAACGCGTTTCGAAGAAATCACAAAGAATACCACATGCCCATGCCCTACTGTGTTAGCGTTACCGCCGCTCGCCTCGCCAGAAATACGTGACGTCACCAACACTGTGTACACGCCTGAAGGCTATTACGCGTCGGGCTCAAGGCTATTACGCGTAGCGCTGCACTCAGTAGGGCTCGCTCCCACGTGGAAACAATGGGTTATTGTTGTGCGCTAAACTGTGACAGAATGCTTGCTTACCATTCCTAAACTGATGGTCCAATAGTCTTTTCCTCAATTATATCCTCGTCATCTGTTTTTCGGCGCGGGGGCTCGAACTGATACGGCTCGACCGTATTTGCCATTGTTCTCGATCGAAAACACCGCGACTTCCGCGCTGACGTGACGTTTCCGGTACGTTTTTTTTCTTAAGTTTTTTCAGAATAGGTTAAAAGTTGTAAAATTAATATCGAAAGATTGTTTTTAGCAAAAATGATGACTTTTGCTCTAAAACTTGATATTGAAAATATAAAAACTGTCGGAAAACACATTTTATCTAGCACTTTAGTCGCATTTTAACACTCCAGAAGCGTCCCTTGTTTTGTAGTTATAAGTGGCATGCGCAGCTACACAGCATTATGCCTACGGCTCCTGAATCTAGTCGATCTAGTGCATCTAGTTGATCTTGGTTTAGATCTACTTAAACGATTACAATGTACTTGTCTGCATAGAAAGGGTTGGGTGGGGAAGGAGGAGTCTAAAAACATTGACCTTAGTTTCTCGTGTCATACTAGTAATATTTATGGTGGTGGTTTTAGTAGGCGCAGTAGACATTGCTATTTTTACAAGATTAGGTAGTATAGAAGAACAGACGCATCGCTTACTTAAAGAGTAGCTACACCATTAGAACTATTTTATCTCCATCTTGCATTCTATGTCGTTGCTTTCGGAATTGATGATATCTGCATTTGAAACAGAACAACTAGAATATGGACTTATTTATTTAGCATTGGTAGGCAGTATAGTCTCAGTAAAAATAGTTACTTTATTCTCTTTAGCCAGTCAAAAGCATGTTTACTATAGGTACCGACGCACTGGCAATGCCTGAATCAGTCGGGATACTTTATGTCTGAATGATGTAATGTAGCATGATCACACTAATTGATGTCATAAAGATGCCACAAACTTGATATGTTTCAAATTCATTTTTTGTAGGCCAAGAGCTAGTGATACTACATCTCAGTATAATTATAACAGTTGGTCACATAATAACAATATGTACATTTTCAAATATCATATCCTTTATTCATCTTAGACAGAAAAACACACACACACACACACACACACACACACACACACACACACACACACACACACACACACACACACACACACACAC
>JAWQUT010001086.1:18630-28857 GCA_033807755.1 Ellobium chinense | reverse complement strand
GGGGGGGTCTGACTGGCTGTCTATCTGTCGCTCTGCTGTCTTTCTGTCTGTCTGTCTCTCTGCTTATCTGTTTGTCTGCTAGTATATATGTTTGTCTGTTACAGCTGGATAAGTGTTATTATATTTGCAAATGTGCATACCATTATTATGTCACAAAATGTTATTGTTGTTCCGAGATATTGTTCATTAGCCCCTGGCCTACAAGAAAATAAACTTAACTTAACTAAACTCTATTATTTTGGGTGCTACAATAACCGAGCTGACGCCTCGTAAACTTATAACTCCGAGCGTGTTATTTCTAAGAGGGCGCGTTATTCAAGTCCGTACTCATTCAGATCTACTTACTAGACCTATGCTGTTAACAAAAACAAGGAAGTATAATGCATCGGACTGAATGTCAAAAGATGCTTTAAACATAATTATGTACNGGGGGGGAGGAGGGGGGAGTTCCTAAAAACCAAGAGATAGAGTATCAAGATACTCTGACATTCTATCAGTCTGCCTGCCTGTTTGTCATTTACGAAAGGAATGAGAAGGAAGGCAATAAAGAGGGAAACGAAACAAGGAATTGAAATTACCATATCACTGGACTAATGAATGGTATCCCGACACCCCATTGATTGACTGCTTGGCAAGAGAGCAGAGCTGAGTTTGTTTGGTTGTTGCAATTTGACAAAACTGGAAGCCATACCCCTGTCTATGTGTGCAGTTTCTAGCAAAGTGTATACATCTAGTTGGTGCGCGCCGGTCATAGCGAGTATACCTACTAGAGGTCTATTAGGAAGAAAAACATTTTAAAATGTCCAAGGCATTTCGATGGAATTGCTCTCGACAGACTTGAGATTATATAACCAACAGACGAAATCTGATCAAAATTAACCCCTCCTAGGAACAACTAACACTGACTGCTGTAAGGTCAACGATTTTCAGCAATTTGTGTAAATGCCTTGGCATGTTGATAGAATTGTCCTCGACATATTTGAGACCAAGCAACCAAACGGCGAGATCTCAACGCTCGCTGGTTCCAAACGTCTGTGCGGCGGTGCAGAAACCACGCCACAGGGCCTCCGCCTTTAGGAAGAAATGTCCAGATTCGTATTTTTATTTCCGTGTCCTAACCTGCCAAGCAAGTATTCAGCTTATCCTCCTTATCGCCCATACTGCCTTACAACACTTCAAATCCTCTGAGAGTCATTTTAAATTTTCCCGACCATCTGATTGGAATTACTGACACAGCAAATACGCCCTTAAAATTACAAGTTTTTGGTTTGTACCTCAGGTAAAGTCAGCAGTCTAGTATAAAAACAAAGCCATTAAAGTAGTAACAATATTGTTGTTATGTACCGAAGGAACATTCAATTCAGCTCAACATAATATTATTTGTTATAATATTCTCTCACTTCCAGCATAGTTTCATGGCAATTATTATATTCTCACATGAATTTATGAAGATAATATGTAGACATTACCAATAACGTAGGGTCTATCTTATTATTTCGTAATCTAGTTTAATCTTCAACTCTAGTCGACGCATATATACGATCAGTTTGTAACAGGTCTTGCTTGCAATATTTAAAATCGGAACATCAGCAACTGGAATAGTCTATTATTTATGGGGATAAAACGTAGTCTATCAACTCCACTCGGAAACCAGTGCCAGACCAGAACGCAAATGGCCGAATGACAGGAAACACAGACTCATATTGTTCTCTCAATGTTAAAAACTTCCTGGCCACTCATCGTCATGCTATTCCAGTGAACCCCTCCCCCACTCCAAATACACACTCATATAACATATGTGTACCCATAATATTTGAAATCTTGATGAACAAACTTCCTGGTGTATCTCTGAACTGGTAAAGTTAGATCACAATACATGTACGTGTAATGTAATCTACACTTAATAACAACAACAACAAAAAAACATAGTTACAAGCAGCTCGAGGTCAAGGTAAAATATGAACGTAATGTCCCAATTGCCTTATTGTTGACTCTGTCCTGTATAGGGGAGGGTGGAGCATTAGGTCTGGCTGTGAGATACAGCTGACCGTAGGAAAGTGAATGATTCCAGGTTGTCTGATCTTTTATAACAAACAACTACGGTGAACTACGTTCAGTTCTTTCACAATTTGTCTTTACAGAGAAGGAAAGCCTTGACTTTTATTTTTCCCCCTCCGAACATAAACAAAGTTTATGTTAAAACAAATATTATATTATGAAGGGCACTAAATAAGCTATGATGATAATGAGCTAATATTACATCATATTATGTATCTTGTTTTCCATTTCCAATTAAATTGGAATTCATAAAACGTATTTTACTTCTGGGCATTGGACAAGAGATGACAGGAGACTGGTGCAAATTTGGTGTTGCTTGCTGTTCTGCATGAAGCTGTTCTCTCCTCCCCCACTTCATACACACACTTCCCCCTTTCTCTCTCCCTTCCCGGCCCCCGTCTCCCAAACCCACAATGATCATCCTCTTGATTATAGACTCAACACAAAGAATCGCGGGCGTGGAATGAAAGCATTACAATGGGTTCTATCGGCCCTTTCACCTCTGTGATCCCACTCACCAACCACTCTATGTCATTGAAGCACTTTGCTAACGGGCTGGGGGGCAAAGACAGCCGGTTTCTCCTATTCACGAACCACTTCATCGGACCCATTTGGCATTTTTATCATATAAACAGGGTCTATTTCCGATGACATAAAAGTGTTTAATAATTTGTTGGTATGTCACACGTTACATAATTTTGGCATTTGACCTGCTTACGAATACTTTGATTGGAAGCCTTGATAGGGGTATGAATAAGTGACGTCATTTTTTCTGCGACGTCATCAATTTATGACATCAATTCTTTTGTAACTATTTGCACGGCCATGGGGTTTCCCTCTGTCTATATATATGTATATATATATTTGTTTTAATCGTTCACTTCACGTTTCGGTTTCAGTTCAGTTAAACATTTGAATTAAGGTAGTTGAAATGTCACTGTGTTTCTAAAGTTTCATTGATGATTGTCAACTGTTTGGATCTACTTTGTGTCGCGTAACTGCATGGTTCATTCAGTTCAGTTGTGATTGATGTGTGAACGAGTGATTATTGTTGTGATTAGTTTGTAACCTGATTTATGAATCGTATGGCAGTATGCATGAATGTGAGTTAGTCTGAGTTTTGTATTGTAATGAGTTATGTACTACTATGTTTAGACTATTTGATTATTTATTATTTACTCTCATGTACCACAGCCAAGGCAATTTTCCTTTCTAAGGATAATAAAGTCATTCTTATCTTATCTTATCTTATGTATCTCAAACAGGGTGAGGGCTACTTCAGGGTCCTTTTCACGATTAAAAGTTCATTTTTTTTTTATTAGCTATAGTTTATATGATATAAAAAAAGGATCTGGAACTCGTATGTGTTTAATATCAGATTTATGAAATGAGTTAATACATTTATCGCGAGCGGATACGATAAATGTATAACTTGTTTCATAACCTGATATGAAACAAACACTCATTACATTTCCTCTCTTTGTACTAACTGTTGTGAAATCAAAAAGACATATGTTCAGTAGAAAACATAAATGACGTTAATCATGATGACACATTTTTTTTTCTTGAGACGACTTACGTTGCATTACTCCAAAATCAAAGTCTGAAACATGTCAGTTTTCAAAGCCCTCTCCTGAAACATGTGGTTTTGATGATAGACAGGTTTGCTATAGGAAAGACGAATTTGTGGGGTAATATTAGGGGAACATTCCTCTTGAGGAAAAGAGCTGTGTGTGCGAGCTGGAGTGGGGGAGGGGAAGGAGTGGAGCTGGTAGTCCTTTTCCTCTTAAATTAAGAGCATTTTTGGTGTTTTTTTTTACTTACGATCATCTTGAAAGCGGAGCCTTCAGTATGCTGTGCGACGCTAGAGAATAATGTATGACCTACAGATGAACTAAACGTCAAGCTTGTTACTGTATCCTCCTTATTATTGACAGTCACGGATCAAAAAGACTGCGCGTCGCGAAGGCCTCCTCTCTCCTATAGGATCTCTCTCTCTCTCTCTCTCTCTCTCTCTCTCTCTCTCTTTATCTGTTTTTGTCTGTCTCCTCTCGTTGTCTTTATCTCCCTCTCTCTCCCTCTCTCTTTCGTTCACGCATCTGTCTCCCCCCCTCTCTCTCTCGCTCTCTCTCTCTCTCTCTCTCTCTCTCTCTCTCTCTCTCTCTCTCNTCTCTCTCTCTCTCTCTCTCTCTCTCTCTCTCTCTCTCTCTCTCTCTGGCCTATTCGAGATAGCTATTCACTGATAAAGTATGTGTGTGTTATCGTGTAATGGGGTCGGGGCGAGTCGGGAAATCCCCTCCTCCTCCTCAAGGGAGGCTTTCAAGATATGTCACGGTTATGCTGAACGCTCCCCCGCTACAGGATCCCTCCCTTGTTTTTTTCTCTTTTTACCTGCCCCTACTCGCCCCTCTCTCTCTCTCTCTCTCTGTCTCTCTCTCTCTCATTGTCTCTCTCTCTCCCCCTCTCTCTCTCTCTCTCTCTCTCTCTCTCTCTCTCTGTCTCTCTCTCTCTGTAGTGTATTCGGGATAGGTATCCACTGATAAATGTTGTAGGGTGTTTGTTTGTATGTAAGGGGGGTGGAATGGAGGAGATGAGGTGGCGCCCCTTCCACCTCTATGAGACTTCGTTGATAATTTGCCACTATTATGGATAAAGTACTTTCCATGATAATATACACTTGAAAAGAGACGTATAGACGGATTTATAGGCTATAAGTCTTGTGCAGCAAACTTCACAGTCATACCGGCCCAGCAGGTTTCGTGAAGTAGGTCATTGCCGAAGTAAGAAGCCAAGAGTATTGGACTGTTTGATATGGCTGTAAAGGAACGCAGGGCAGGGAGTCACGATCTTGTAAACGGGAAGTACCCCTTTAGTGCAAAACTTACATGATAACGATAACAAGTGCAAAGAATGATAATATGAAGAATGGCTGTCACGATTTGAATTGGTGATAATACAACACTATGGTGAGATATGAACACTAGAATATACTGCCTGACAGAAATGACAGTTTTAATACATGTGGGCCATTGTTCAGCTGATTAGCCTACGTTATTGTTGACACTTTGCTGAATGTCTAACCCACTTTTCTTAACTAAGACTACCCTCCACCATTAGTCGCCCAATGAGGCACTTGATATTCGTGTTGGAATGTAACTATAAGATCTAGTGTGATACTAACTAGACTTTGTCAGGATTATAAACACGCACAATGTGATGCAATAAGCTTCCGCTCTTCGATGAAATCATTAAGTGTCTCATTATAGAAAGCTTTGGACCAACAACTGTTCATTTAGGCAAAGTGCACTATAAGCGTTTGAGATAACATTATAACACAGATGAACAATGAAACGAAGAGCTATGCACTTGAAGCATGTTTAATGAATTGCATTTGTTTTGTGAGAGCTGACAGAGTGAATGTTTGTATGTATGTATTGATGACTTTATAATGAAAACAGTGTATCTACTCACGAATAAACGACGGGTTCTCAATATACATCCTTCCCAGAACAACTCTTGCATCATCATCATCATCATCATCATCATCATCATCATCATCATAACTGTTTGCAAAATATCAATCCGCGCTGCATATAACTAAGTAAATAAAGAAAACTATTAGAATTCAACAATTTTAATATATAATTTTTTTCGGACTGGCATCCTTCTTCACATTCTACAATGCACATAATCATCAGTAGCAGCAGCACCATCAGGCGCAGCAGAAGCAGCAATAACAGCAGCAGGTGCAGCTTCACCACCACGGCCACCATCATCACCCGTAGCAGCGGCAGCAGCACCACCACCACCATTACTACCACCATCACCACTATCACTGTTGGTGTGTCCGGTTGTGCCAATACTTTTTAATGGCATTGGATAATCTACACTATCTGTAAGTCCTATTTGCCACCGTGACAGAAGTTACGTGCTGGGAAAGCAATGTGGTTACATCAGGACTTTAAAAACGTTAATCCCTCGAAAGATCCCACCACCGCATATAGAGTGTATAAGTCACTGACTAAGAATGTATAATCATAGTACGGTACTCCAGACTATAACAAGATTCAAAGGCCAACCACATAACAATAAATTCAACAATTCAAAATGAATAAAATAGGAAAAAGGAAAAAAAAAGTGCATAACTGACACATTTACTTTATGGCATCTCTCTCTCTCTCTCTCTCTCTCTCTCTCTCTCTCTCTCTCTCTCTCTCTCTCTCTCTCTCTTTCTCTCTCGATACATACATACATACATACACATATACATACATGCACACACACATCCACATATATACACAGTATACACATCTATATACAGTACATACATACACACATACACACACACAAACAGACAATTCACACAATCTTTCTGTCCATCTCTATCTAGCTTTCTCACTCTCTCTCTCTCTCTCTCTCTCTTTCTCTCTCTCTCTCTCTCTCTCTCTCTCTTTCTCTCTCTCTCTCTCTCTCTCTCTCTTTCTCTCTCTCTCTCTCCCACACTCACTCATTTTCCCTCTCTACCCCAACCGTCCGAAATGCATTTCCAAAAGATCCTACTTAACCGGTCTCACTGTCCATCGCATGTTCACAATCCCTCCCCCCCACTTCCCCCCACCCTTCTTAATTACACTCCACTGCCTTCCATTTCACCACAGTAGCAAGAGTGCCAGAAGAGAATTAAATTCAGACATTGCGCAAAACAATACATAGCCAGACAACAACACATCAAGAATATCAACGCATTCAATTGCTATTATTCCCACAATTATTTACACCTGAACGTATGAATTATGTATGCAATAATACACTAACATATTAATAATAATAATACACTAGCCTACTTGTGAACTTCATACTCTTTTAGTATACAATGACATGCTTTGGCGATGTTCTGCAAGTCATTATTTTCAGTAGAAGATAAAAGTCTTACAAATTCAAACATACTTGGCTTTCTGACGGCTCACCTGGGTAAATATTTGCCTCTAATTTCTTCAAACCTTGGACATTCAAAAAAACAATGATATTCATCTTCGACAACACCACAGTTTACACATTTTCGGTCTTTGAATTCTAACTTGGGAATTCCCCATCTACCTCTCTCGACCATAAAATTATGAGAACCTAAGCGTATTTTAGTAAGTGCTTTTCGAAGACCCTGCGACTCAATAGCTGACAGATAATATTCATACCCAAACTGAGTTTTTAGACTCCTGTATATTCTATTACTACTGGTATCATTCATGTCAGAATTCCTGAATTCGTTGTTTAAACTGCCTTACAAACATCTTCTCATTCACAATTTTTTGCATTTGCCAGACCAATCCAAATCCATTACTTTCCAAAAGATATTTAATCAGACTTACCCAGGTGACATTTTCACTCTCCACTTGGAGAGACAATAATTTATCGTACACTTTCCTGATGTAAGTATTGTTACTACTTTGTACCACTTTACACCAAAATTTTATTATTTTAACCTTTCTACCCACCAGAAGTGGAAATACACCTAACTCAGCGTAGATAAACACATTTGGGGTGGTAGGACGGACACCAAGAACCCATTTTAAGAAACTGAGGTGCATTTTTTCTAGAGGATCAGCTGCACAGTAGCCCCATATTTCTGCCCCATAATCCAGAATGGGTCTAACAATACTATTAAAAAGTTGTATCTTCAAGTTTGGTGACAATTCAGGATTCCTACTTAGATATGACTTTAACACGAACATGTTCTTAAGACTCTGGTTTCTTAATTCTGCAATAGACTGGGAAAACGAACCGGAATTATTAACGGTTAGACCAAGATATTTGAATGATTTCACAGTTTCAAGTTCTTGTCCATCATAATACCATTTGTCTTGGCGATTAAGTCTCCCTCCCTTGCGGAATACTAAACATTTGGTTTTCTTCGTATTCACAGACAAACCCCACTTCTTACAGTATTTCGTCATGTTATTTATTCCTTCCTGTAACCCAACCCTTGTACTTGAGAACACAACCATATCATCGGCGAACATCAATAATTTTATGATCAGATCACTAACATCGATGCCTATTTCATCATTTTTATCCATAGAGTTGTGAATATCATTTACATACATCGCAAAGAGGAACGGCGAGACCGATTCCCCCTGTAAAAGACCCAAAGATGATGCAAATGTAGGGAAGCACTCACAATTATCTTCAAAAGTTGCGTTGTACGAATTAGAGATCCGGTTACTTTCCTTTGGGATCGGTTGCTCCTGACAACGTCGTGCATTACTTCTTACGCGGAGTTTTACTACTTCATACATACTTTTTTACAGCTGGATTAATTTACTATATACTCCTTGTTTATTAAGTTTATACCAAATAGCTTGCCTATTTAATAAATCATAGGCTCGTTCATAGTCAAAGAAGGCACAATATAACATTTTCCCCTGTGCGAACAACAATTCTACCAAACTATGTAATATAAACATACAATCACTGGTTCCCTTCCCTTGTCTAAACCCAAATTGCGCTTCAGTAAGTACTTTGTTAGATTCTGCCTATCTATTTAATCTACTGTTGATAATGCTGGTGAAAAGTTTACCTATACAACTTACCAATGTTATACCTCTATAGTTCTCAGCTCTATTTTTATCACCCTTCTTAAAGACTGGAACGAGTGTGCCCTCTGCCCAGGAATCAGGATAAATACCAGTATTCAGCACTGTATTAAACAATCGTAATAACACCTTTTTAACTTTAGTTCCCCCATTCTTTATAAATTCATTTACTATATTGTCTATTCCTGGTGATTTCCCATTCTTCAAAGCTGCAATTCCATTTTCGAGTTTTTCTTGCCTTATTTCTGCATCTAGTTCTCCTAAGTCTCCATTTCCTCAGTTGCATCCTCTCCAAGTTGTACGTCCCTTTGGGCTAACTCCTTGAAGTACTCATGGAAGTCACTTTCACTTACACTCGTATATGATGGTCTCTTAGGTTTTATTTCCTTCCAAAATTCTTTAGGATTACATTTACTTAATTGAGCGATCTTTCCATCACGTTCAATATTATATTGCTTTTTCTTAAGTCTGCACAGCTTTCTATAATATTTATTTCTCAGCTCGCACATCTCTACTCTGTCTATATCCAATTTGCTATAAAAGTATCTTGACTCAGCTAATCTAAAAAGGTTGTGTACTTGCCTACACTCATCATCATACCACATCTGTGTATAACTTTGTATCGAATAGTGTGGGCCTTTTTAAAAAATACGAGTTTCATGGTCATTAAATGTACCGTATTTTTATCCTTGGTCTCTGGTGCGAAACATTGACAGTAATATATCAAAGAACATGACTGATAAGATATAGCGTAGGTAAGAAGGTACTACAAATACAGCCCAGACTGCTTTTCAGTGGTAATCCTCAACAAGGAAGTTAAATACTAAACCAGACTTAAACGGGTAGTGAGTTTCAAGTGGCCCTCAGTTGGCGAAAGGTTGTGGTGTGTTAACTTTAGTGATCCTAGTGGTATACAAAAATAGTGACTAAGAGAAGATTGAAGGATTATTTTCTTTGACATCAAGTTGACTACAGAGTGTGTGTTTTCGACAAGAGCAAGTATTTCTAGATATTTAGTCAAACCTAATAATGTATTTTTAAATATAGTATGATAACATAAATATGTGCGAGACTTTACCTCAGTGCCAAAAAAAAAAAAAACATGTGAACAAAGACCTGACTCAAGGTTACTTCAGAATCTAGAAAAAGAAATGAGAAATACAAACTTTTTTTTTTTTTAAATTTTCTAAGATTATTTTCACAAATATTCTGAGAAGGTTTCGTATAATATAATGTTATATCCGTAGTCCAATTTGCCGACTGAGCTTAATCAGCGTAGATAAAAGGGCTTTGTGACAAAACGCATCATCCACCAGTGTGATATTTTAGCTTCCTTGCCTACTTCAGGTAGCCTCAGGAATAAGACAGTAACACACATAGCCACGTCCATTCTGTGGAATGTCATCTAAATTTTTAATCTAGTCTCTTTGGGCAGGACCCTTCCCCTCCGCCCCCTCACTGGCGTTTAAAACTGTTTTTTTTTTTCAAATCGAACTGCTCTTTGAACGCAATAACGCGCATGGTAATCTAGTCTAGTCCCACTGCTAACTTACAGCTTAAAGGTTAAGCCCCCCCCCCC
>JAWQUT010001085.1:12251-59836 GCA_033807755.1 Ellobium chinense | reverse complement strand
GAGGAGGGGAGAGGGACACTGATATTACAGAATGACTGGGGGGACACGTTTCAGGGGGGACACTTTGTGATGCCACACCTGCAGATTTACATGCAAATTCATAAGGATTACAATTTTTGAGTGGCGCGAAGGCCGCATCTTGTTGCATAAGACCTATTGTGCGTTACCTTTTGTTTGTTAAACTTCAAATATCTACGTGTTGGTACAAATCTCTCCGACTCGTGACTTGAATAGGCTAATGCACGTCTTTTAACAACTGAAGATGTTAGTGACCTTTTTATGAACAAAAATCCCAATGTTATCTTGTTTCTGAAAATGTACCGTAATGTTCCCGTTAGTCTATTATCTTGATTAGCTCTCTCTCTCTTTCTTTCCATGCAGGTGCCTCCCAGTCTTTTCTAGATCCCGTGCCATTAAACTATCAGTCTGCGTTGTAACCTTCATCGGATGCCTATTATGTCTTTTCAAGTCCAACCTTAAGTCAAAGTTCAGCTTTGTGGAACACCACAGCCCACAAAAAGGCTTGAGATGGTACGTGGATGATTTCCCAAGCTTCAACTCTACATCTGTTCTAGAAAGCTCCGCCCAGAAAATGGCTCCACACGATCGTGAGCTCGTCAGTCCACATAACCACAGTTACATTCACAACCTCCCAGATGTGTGCTCAACAAGGAAAGTAGAGCTCGTGATTGGCGTTCCTGCCCGTACTTACAGTTTCGCAGCTCGTCAAGCTATAAGAGAAACATGGGGTCAGTTTGCGAACAATTCCCAAAACATGACCGTTCTCTTATTTTTTCTAGGCTCCACAATAATCAAAAGCGTGCAACATGCCATTGACAAAGAGGCATTGAGATACGGCGATATAATTCAGGAGAATTTTCTGGACTCGTACGGAAACTTGAGTATCAAGTCGGTATCTATAATGAAATGGGTAAGCTTGTATTGCTCCATCTCTACGTTTGTGCTTAAGGCTGATGAGGACACATATATCAACGTGCCACGTTTACTGAGCAGGCTTCAATTCCAGTATGTACGAGGCCCCGTGTTCATAATAGGGGAACTCCGCGGTCACGTACCACCCCAACGGAACAACGCCAGCCGGTATTACATGAAAGTAGAAGACTACCCGTGGAGATTATATCCAAATTTTATAGCAGGCCCTGCTTACGCAATGACCACCTCAGCGGCAAAAAGGTTGTATAAAGAGTCCCGGTACGTTAAACGACTTGTCCTAGAGGACGTTTGGCTCACCGGTCTAGTGGCTGATAAAGCCGCGATACCCAGAATTCACGACGATGAATTCACTATACACTTCCCCGGGCCAGGCGGATGCCATTTTAAGAACAATATAGGCGGTGGGCATGGATACAAACCCCGGGAACTAAAGGATATCCACAAACAAGTACTGAATCAGACGTTCTACTGCCATTGACTATAGACGAGGAAGTGTTGAAGACATGTTAAGTTAAATGACGGGCTATGTTAGGCATTGATTTAGAACGGCTGGCTTCACTCAGTCACAACCTTTGCAAAATTTCTCCGACTGTAGAATCCATTATATATGGAAATGAAAATATGTGGCTGGATTTGTTTGTTTGTTTATCCGGTAGAGAAATTTACACAGCTTAATAGGGGCCTCAGAATTTTGGCAAGACTCGTTGAAATAGCGAGGAACGATCCCTGAGACATGTATCGTTGATCACCGTGACCCTTCGGTGCTCACGCGACGGGTGACAGCAAAAGATAGGGCTGACTAACAGGTCATGATTGCTCGTTGCTATAGAAATGACTTGTTGGCTTAGGCTATTTCCGAAGCACAGTAAAACAATTCTTTTTTTTCTTTTAGTTTCAATAAATGCTTAAGCAAGATCACTCTTCATTATTGTCTCAGAAACGCGTGGGAGATTGTATTCATGAAAGTTCACTTTGAACTTTTAAGAAATAATAATATGATGATGCAAGCAATAATGAGCGGTGCGGCTTAGCAGCTGGCAAGTAAAAAGCTTGATTACATGCAGTTTTTAAAAGACTCTGTGTATATTTTATATGCAATGAGTGAACACAAAACGTGATGGATTCAAAGATCAACCAAACAAATGATTTTAATTTTCAATTTCTCACAGCTTGACACAACTACAGAACACATGGTACATCTATTCATAACTAAACGTACGCTCATTAGATGTGTTAGCTAATCATACGTGATCATATAAAATTCATTATAAGCATAATACTATGTCAAGACCAAAAGTGACCAAGTGACGCTGTAGTTGCACGATACGAATGTACCCTCATTATTCCTATCACCCGTCCACACCAGAAGCGCTAATGTTTAATGAGCGGCACATTATATAGGTTGCGCTACTAATGTCGACGGCCAGTGGAAATATAGTGAGCATCTTCACTTCGAGCAGCTACAGAGTACCCTTGTCAATTTGTGTCTGGATTTAGCCCTAATGCAGTGTTATATTGTTAACAGGTAAGCTGGCTGTTCATAATAATTTACATCCTCTCCCAAGTATGTAAACGATTTTCACAGCCAGGAAGACTCAAAAACACACACCAAAATGGATATTAGGCCGGCCTTCCATAGGACGGCACACGGCACGCGGCACACAACGCACCTCACGCGTGAAAACAAAAGTGGGCACACAGATTTAGAGTGCCGCCTTACATAGGACGACACGGCACAGCGGTAACGAAAACCGCGTGTGTTGAAAAGTCAACTTGTTCACTTTTTGTGAGGTGTGTGGCAGGTGTACTCGAGATGGACGACAAGAAGAAGCGTATTGAGCTTGTGAGAACTCGGCCACATATTTGGGACCCCCAAAATCCAGACTACCATAACAAGGAACAAAGAAAGCAAGTTTGGGAAGCTATTGATTGTAAATTTCCACCAGATGAGTTTATTGTACCGGTACTGTGCAAAGTCCTCCCCCCCCCCNATACTATTCTATCAATTTTGATATAAACAGGTTTCACAATCAAAATGGTTAACATTTCAGCATGACCAATTTATTTCCATTCAATGTGAAACATTTCTGAACACAAGGTTGTTTTGTCATTCTTTTATTAGCAATGCTAGCGCAATCAAAGTACAGTACTGTATCTTCATCAGAAGTGCCGTGTGCCGTCCTATGGAAGGCCGGCCTTAGAGTGTGGGCTTAGCGTTCATTAACACAGAGCAAATTGTGACCATGAAATGCTCTCATGAATACAGAGTGAGGAAATGGATGGGTAACGAAAAATTATCCAGTACAATATGTGGACGGTTTATTACAATGTATATATATAATAATTGTTCATAAAGTTCAGTGATGAAACATTGACTGCCAGTCAAGGGACTTAAAAATCCTGTACACACAAGCATCAAGCCATTGGCTTTAACGGGATAGGCGTCCCGTGTTTCCACATTCTGGCACGGAGCGCGCTCACACAAAACTTTAATGATCCAAACCCTATCTAAAGTTGGTGGAAACCGCCCAAACTCAGGGCAAAAGATACGCGACACTGGCAAGAATTTGGAGCAATTTTCATAAACAGCAGATGGCGTGTGACCATTGAAATTTTGCGAACATAAAACGCACCAGCAACAAAGATCGATCGAAATGTATTTAAACAACTCGGACTCATGTAGACCCATTCCATTTCTCACAGCATAACACGATTACAGATGAAATGTTACATATACACAGAGGAAATGCACGCTGATCCAACTCATGAATTCATCATATTATGTGATGGGTGTGATGGGATAAAAAAGTATAAGAGGAAGGCGAAGTTCAAACGAAAGCAACTGTGAGGGACTGAAATTAAGAACCCTCTTTAATCCTAATAACCGTCCACACCAGAAGCGCAAACGGTTAATAGAGCAATACATAATCTCAGGTAGCGTTTTAAGTGTGGGCGGCCAGTAGGAATAAAAGGAGTTCCTTCGCGTCGAACAGTGACAGAGGACCCTAGTCGCTAGAGATATAGACTTAGCCACTTCACAGCTAAAAGCTGGTTGTTTTTTAAAACTTGCTACATCATCTCCACTTTTCAATACGATCAGAACGGTTTTGGTGAGGTCCAAGAAACTCAAATGGTAATCAGGATGTATATTTTTATTAAGATTAATGTCGTGGCTATGAAATGCTCAAACGTATACAGAATGAAATAAAATGGATGGGTAGCGAGAAATTCATACAAGATGCAGATGATCCATTGCAATGTTCGTGAACTTCAGTGATGGAACATTAACTACCAAATAACGAGCTATATACCTTTGCACAGGTCTCCGATAACAAGCCTTCAATCTTATTGTTTAACAAGTTTATTAACAAGTTTATTGAACAGCTTATGGTACCTTTACAGTACAAAATACTCAGGAAGGAGTAAGTGATCTCCGTATCCTGGCAAAGAGCATAATTCGCACAAAAAACTTTTTAACAGTCCAAACATTTTCTGAAGTCTATGGAAGCTGCCCAAACTCAAGTATAAAGAGAGCGATGCTGGCAGGCAAGAATTTGGAGCAGTTTTCATACACAGCAGTTGTGTTGTGACCATGAAAGTTTTGCAATGAGCGAACGCAAACACACAGGATATAAAGATCAAGCAAACAAATGTATATTTGTACATTATGGACTATTTCTCACAGCATGATACACTTACAGATAATATGACAAATTAAGAACATAGTGAACGTTGACTAAAATAATGTAATTAGGTACATGATAATACACGCTTATAATTCAAGACTGAGCGCGACCGAGAAGGACTGTATTGCAGAAGGCAAAAGATCCCCTTTTTATTCCCAAAGTCCGTTCACACCAGAAGCGCTAATGGTTAACCGGAATGCTAATCTAAGGTAACGCTTTTAGTGTGGACAGTCGGTGGGAATAAAGAGGGACCTTCACGTCCGAGAGATACAGAGTGGCTCAGTCGATGGATGTTTAGACTTATACAGTATCAATATTGTATTTTCACAGCTCGAAGCTGGCGTTTTTAAATTATCTGCCGCGCCCTTTTCGTAGGCCTCAAAATGGCATCCTAAAATCAAGACCGTTTTGGTGGCGTCCAATATACTCACAGTGTAAATTAAGAATTTTGGTGCTTTCCATTAACAGTAAAAGGTGAAAACCTCGTGTACATATGTTCATATTAAAGCACCAGTCTTGCATTGTTATTGTAAGGACAAATGGAATGGGCCTCTGATCCATGTCTATCCAATGTACAGAGGCGAATAAATTTTTATAAAAATGAGAGATAATGTGACCATGAAATTTCCCTAATGAATACAGAATGAGACGAACATAAGAATAATGATATATTGTTTAGTACATGCATAAGATTCAGTGCAATACATGCAATGGAAGTCGGTGATGGAACGTAACTGTCAACTGTCGGCCTAAATTCATGTTGATACAGCAGTTATCAAGCTATTCGTTTTACCGAGGTAGGAATTAGTGATCTCCACATCCTGGCACGAAGCGCTCTCACACAAAGCTTTAAGGTCCAAACTCTTTCTGAAATCTATGGAAACTATCCAAACTCAGTGTAAAGGAAGCAATGTTGACAAGAATTTGGAGCAATTTTCATAATCAACAGTTGGTTTGTGACTATAAAGATTTGCAGTGAACGAGCACAAACACAAAAATACGAAGATCAAGCAAGCAAATGCATATTTATACATCATGGATTTGGATACATTCCATTCCCCACAACATGACACAACTTCTGATAATACGGAACATGTATCAAGAGGAAAAAATATATGCTGACCAACTTTATAAGCTAATCTGGTGAAACACAAAACAAGCATAAGTAAAGGCCAAAAGCCTGTGAGAGAATATATAGTGGCACAATGCTAAAGTACTCTATTTCCCAATAACCGTCCAGACTAGAAGCGCAAGGGTTAATTGAAATGATTATCTAAGATACCGCTTTTGGTATGGACGATCGGTGGGAATAAAAAGAGTACCTTCGCATTGAACAGAGGGCCTCAGTAATGGAGGACTGGAAGTAACCCAAATACGAACTTTTTCACAGCTAGAAACTGGCTGTTTACAATAGTCTGCTATGCAATATTCCATGTCTTAAAATGATATCTCTCAGTCAGAACGATTTTGCTGGCGTCCAAGACAAAAATCACCCAAATATAAAGTAACCTATTGTGAATTAGGAGCTGCACCTTCTTGAATATTAATAGCAGGGTTGTGACCATGTAATGTAACTAAAAAAGCTCGCGGGCTATGGGCGTGCGGATATGTCACATGGACAATCAATTGTGCTGAACACATTAAATCTAATCTAAACAATGACATTACCGGTAAATATACATCTAACCTAAACAGTGACATGTCGAGCACAGATCTAACACAAACACACGTTACCAGCAAAAATCTTGTCGCAAAGAGAGACATTACTATCATTGATCTAAATCTAAGCCTAACGGTAACATTGCCAAAAAAGATGTGGTAAATGCATAATATTCATATCAGGAATGTGACTATTGATTACTAATACTTTGTCACCCGTTTGCCAATGTGGCTGCCAATCTCTGCAGTCCAGCCAGCTTGTCTTGCGCTCACGCTGACAATTTACAATGAAAACAAAGATGATGATCTTGAAAGCCACCCAAATTCAGAGAAGTGAAAGTGTTGCTTAGCGACTGTACAAACTATCGGGGAACTTGGAGTCAATTTCATGATCACCAACAACAGTTCTGACCGTAAAATGTCGCAGTGACAAGACAGCGTGCTGGCAATACATCGATTGGCAACCCACGTCATATACAAACATAACGCACAGACATTACCAACTTGCAGTGGCAAAACATGCTAGATCTGGCCCTTACAGTGACATTACCAGCAATAGTATGATATTAACATTATATACATTTTAGGAATGTGGCATAATTATGATAAATATGATCTTGCTCGTTTTCGTTTGTCAAAGCGGTTGCTAATCTCTGTGGTCCAGCTTACAGTGGTTCATGCTGACATTAACAATTAATGCAGGTATGATGAGCTTGAAAATTTATGTAGATTCAGGTAGGTGGAAGTGTACGTAGATGGAGTATGCGTATGACTGCAAAATATGTAGGAATTTAGCGTCATTTTCAGGATCACCATTGAAGTTATGACTATAAAAATGTTTCGGTGAGAGAACTGCGTGCTGGGCTCACAATGACTGGCAACCACTCAGATTGTACACTGATAATTATGGTACCTTAAGGTAACGACATTTTGAAGTAAACAAGTCCTAGGTCTCTATAATCATACATCAGATGGAATAGCCAGGCTAATCAATTAAGAGCTTGCGAATTAACTATGGGATCTCTTACCAGCGTGAGAATTACATGAACTCAGCATGTTGAATGAACGCCATCAATTTTGCATTCAGCACCGAAGAACGCGTGTAATTCTTATGGTAGTTGAAAGGTTCCATCGTTAAACCACAAGCTCTCAATAATGATCAGTGCTAACGTATTTGGTCATATTACAAAATTCACAAACTGAAACGTTATGTGCTTATTGTCAATGTTTGGAATCTCATGTCTTCCTGACTTGATCTAATAAAGTTAAAGAGTTCAAATTTTAAAAAAAAAAACATGCAGATTTTTGTATCATTTTCTCCAGAATTTTCTCTTGTCAACTTTGATTACATTATCTTACAGTATGGACTTATGAGCTTGGACTGATAAATATTTTATGTACAGTGTTTGGTTTCTTAGTATTTACATATGAACAATATTATCGTATTGTTCTATTAAATGAATAAACATCGTACTGTTTTTATTGTTTCGAATCTTCTTTGTGAAATACATGTACGGCGAAATACGCTAGCACGGATAACATGGTGATCCACTTTGTTCTTCATAATTCACCATGCAGTCTAGCTGACAATAGTGATCACAAACGGTGTTTAAGAAACCCTTTCAACTGGAAAACAAATCCACTGTACAATAATACTACTACTATACTATCTATATTCTGTATTACAAAACCAAGAAAAGGATGCGTTGTTTTTTTTTTCGGATATAGTAGAATTTTAAAAAATTCTTTCATTGAGGATCTAATTTTCGCGAAAGTTAGAAAAAAAATGGCTTTTATCTTCCTCCAAATTGGCAATCCTGCTACACATTGGCTAAAAAAACATACAATATAACCTAAACATCCAAATAAGGGATAGTTAAAGAGAAAACAAATCTGTTTCTCTTGCCTATTAAAAAAAAATTGAGTAATTTTTCACATGAAATAATTCGAAAGTCAAGCTCACCTCAAGAAATTCTCAAAAACTAGATCCTCGAGGAAAAATCCATCAGTACTCCTTGAAAGAGATGATATATAATTAATCCAAGGCAACCATATGACTGTAAGAGTCTCATATTTTTTAAAGCACGAAACATTTGTAAAATACAAAGCTGACTTTTAAGATATAGAATTAACGGCGTTTTCTTTTCCTTTCAGTGAAATAAATCATGCTATCAGGGTATATAATATAATGCACATGTAACTAGGCCTATTGAGAAATACTAGAAAACTATCATTTTTAAATTCTGATCTCTGACGAAGGTAAAAATTGAGAGGTAGGCATGCTCGTGGCCTTTCTTGCAGTGTTATGATTACACTGTACGTTACAAACTAGAGTGGAATCCGAATCGGATATGAATCTTATCTAGTTCGTAGCGTACAATATGATCGCATCGATAGGAAATGCCAACATGGGTGTCTAGCTCTGCAATAACGATCTGTAAGAGATCAGACTCGACTATGTTACTGTACAGTTTTCATCAGTCTACTTCAGGAATCTCATGTATTCGTAATGCCCTGGTACCTATGGCTGAATGTGTAATCTATACGCTAGTTAACGCATTGCGTTAACCACAGAGAACACTATTAATGTTTTGGGAATTTCCCGTGGTTACCGTTGGACGTAACTAATAAGGATTATGCATACAGCCACATGTCCCATATATTTTTATCAAGTTTTATCAATCCCTATAAGTCATTACAAACGAAATGATAAGACTGGTCTACTGGAATGTCGAGAATGAGCTTAAAACGTTGGGTTTTTTTTTCTTGGTAATGTATTCGCTGTTCTTTCATTTCACAGCTTTGATGAAATGTTCAGAAAATTTTTTCACGCAACTAATTCTCTAAAACTGTTGCCGGTTGTGGACCAGAATCTTTGTTGCCGAGAATGACAGCAGGTCAATAATATTGTTCACTGGCCAATATTGTCGGTTCAGCAAATTGTTTGGATTATCCGCTTTTCTTCTGATGTTCGCCTTGATACGAATCTTTGTTAGCCTGCTGGATCCCTTGAAACGCTTGAACTCCCTCAGCTTCTTCTCCTTGATCTCCCTCAGCTTCTTCTCCTTTGTTGATGATAAGACGTATCGTTTTGTGGAAAGGCCTCTGGTAGCACCTCCTTCATCCTCAAGACACTTAAATCTCGTGCAGGTCTGCGCCAAGGAGAGTCCACGTCTCGGACATGAAATGATACAAATTAACAGTTGTAAGATTCATGCTTGGCAGATAAACGAGTAATACGAGAAAGTATAAATATAAGCAAACTGAAGAAGATTCCTGTATCGACTTGCGCCCATACGACTGTTAAAGTCACTGATGAGAATGTGCTTAGGATTTATTTTTTTCAAGCGACAGGACTTAGGCTACTACCTAATTAATGGACAATAATAGGGTTGACAGCACTATATAGTAAAACACGACTCTAAAGAGTTTGAAATAAGAGCTCACACATCTTTGAACGCCTCTGCAATATGCATTCGAGTAATATAACAGCCGTTTATGCATAGTAACTGTTAATGAAAGACACCAGTAAACTTGCACGAGCTTCACTGCTCAATTCATTGTTTTGCTTACATCTTAGAAAAAAATAAGTGTAGTGTGAAATGAAGTATTGATCGATAAGGAAGTTGTGGCATATCAAATGAAGAGGTCAAACTGACTTTTTAAAGGGAAAAGGAAGGGGAAGTGTGTGTGGAACCAGTTTTACTGCAAAGTAGGCCATGATTACGAATGTGGCTGACAGACGCATTTTGAGGAATGCTATGTTAACGTATATTTATAAATATTGTGACAGATCATAGGTCTAAATTTTAAAAAAAATATATTATTTTTATATTCATTATGGGGACAATTTCAATACGTAAGTGTGAGGAGGCTTGCAGGTTCCTGCACTGGTGATGTAAGTGATGTAAACTTCCATTCTAAGAAGGGGCGATTGTGAGCGGGCGTAGTTAGCTCATTATCTCTTCCCCTGCCCCCCTCCCGTTTTTTTCGTCGATATGTTTTCAATGCTTTATGTTGACCTTTGACGTAACTTGCAAGCTTCGTCGCTTGTGCCCAGCCTCGCGGTTCATCGGCGTCAGAAAGTCTGGCGTCCCTTCATTCTATAGCCATCTGGCGTAGCTGATGTAATAGGGCCAGATGCGCGTTTCCGCGTGACCTACTGACTGGTCAGTAAAAGTGAAATGTATTGTTATGCATTGTTTGGGGTAAACAGGGATCTGATTGGCGAGTGTACCATAAAAAGTTATGATTGGTTGGTTGGGTGCCTGTCTTTGGTCTTTGTTTGAGCCTGGCCAGCTCTTGGACTGGGGGTAGAGTGGAGACACGCGCCAACCCTCAGGGTAGGAAGATGCCAATAGCACCTGGCATAAAAATATGCAATTTTAAATAGTTCCTATAAAATCAGAATATTGGTCATGGGGAGGGGGGGAAGGGGTGGGATTTTAATTTCAAAGGCTTAGATAGGTGCAAATATATGTATAGACTCAGAATAGGTGAGGTTTAGTCACTCAAGTATAAAATTTGTGATTGTTGCTAGGTAGGTAAGGTTACCCTATTTACTAAGTGAAAAGGCCTAAAATATTAGGGTGTCTGCTTCACTGCCTAAGTTTTCAAAATCTAACTGGTTCAGGTGCATTTTTCTTTGTGTCAAAATTTGGAGGAAGAGCTAAACTACATATTTGGAAAGTATTTTGAAATGGCACCCCAGGATAAGTTAATGAGAGGTGTAAAACCTAATTTAGCCAACAGTGAAAAATACATTGGCATCTTCATACCTCAGAGGTGTAGGATCGGTTAATTACACAGTATTTGTTTCTTTTAAAGAGACGCGCGCCAACCCTCAGAGGTGTAGGATCGGTTAATTACTTACATTTGTTTCTTTTAAAGAGACACGCGCCAACCCTCAGCAGAGATGTAGGATCGTTAAATTGTCAGTGCCCATTAAGACGACCACCAGGGCCCTCAGACAATATTTGGTGTCAGAGAGTATGGGTTCTTGTCGGGGCCCTGGTTACCTATCAGTCACCTGATCATAAGAATAAGATACCATCAGCCGGGCAAAGTTATGAATTCGACACCCATAGTCTGCAAGATGCTGGCGATCTTTCGTGGTCGAGATAAGTTACCTATTTATAAAATTCATAAAATTCAGGCTCCAATTTTCCCAACCCAAATCAAATCCTTTTCCACCCCCTTCACTCACAGTAAATTTTCAGGGAAGTAAGGAAATTCGAGCCTCGTCCAGCGACCACTAACTATACTGCAACCTCTGTGGAGGAACCGGACTTTTCCCCTCTTTATTAACCTCCATATCACGACCACCTTTCTAACGCCAACGCGATTGCCTTTCTCATGTCCCAGGTATGATAAGCAAGCATAAGTACATAAAATATGCAGTTTTGTTGTTTTCTCTATGAGTATAATATAATTATGCAGTTATATTGTTCTCTCTGTGTACTCTCTGTGTACTGCCATGCATTATCAATGCTTGACCACCTATATGTTACTGTACAACCTGGGTTCATTCTGAATAGAACTGAATTGAAATTGAAAATTAAGAGCTGCTCAACGGTTGAATGGCCGGCTGAATTACCTAATATACAGTTTCTCTTTTAAAGAGCTTTCCGGCAGCACGAAGTCTGATCAAGAACGAACACGTTTTCTTTACATCTCGACAGCAAAAAAAATCAAATCTGCGTACATGGACCAAACGTTTAAGGTGACCAAAGAGCGAAAGGTGATTATCATTAACAGGTTTCAATATATAGGTATAAAGATGCCATACTTGGTACTTGACGTAGGGTTATACAATTCATGGGGATGGGAGAAAGAAGTTGGATTTGAAATTCAACGGTCTAAATAGATGCAAATCCTTTTGCAGAAAATAAGATGGGGTTTAGCCACTCAGTATAAACTACTGTATGTGGTTGTTGCTAGGTGGATAAAGTTATTATGTATTTGATATGAAAAGGCGTAAAATGTTTGGTAATCTGAAATGCTGCCCTGTTCTCAAACTCTATAAATGGTTTTGGGGCATTTTTTTTTGTGTCAAAAGTTAAGAGGAAGAGTTACAATTGTACTCTGGCATGAGACCCTTGATAAGTTAATGAAGATGGAAAAGACATTGGCATCCTCATACCTTTAGGGTACGACTATTCAGGCTAAGATTCTGTGAATAAAGCAGCTTGGCCAAATGGGTTCGGAGTCGGAACAAAAGTCGTGGGTTCGATTTCTGCCACTGTCAAGTTGTAAGCGCCTTGGGGGGACGAATTCATTTAAAGTTTCCTCACACTGGAAACATCTACAAAATGGGCATCTGGCTTAAGGTTGTGAAAGCTATTATCAGAATGTTAGTGATCACTGCCTGTAAACCTGTAGCATTATTGTACGCTGTCCAGGGAATTTATACAGTGTTTGAGTAATGTGGTCTCGTGGGATGATAATGAGAAGGCATTTGCCAGGATATGAGAATAAAATTAGCCATTAATTTCATGGCTTGCAACTGCGTGGACTTACAAGAGACATAAGACCAATAGACCCCGACCATTAAGTCAGCCAAAAGCATTTACCGACTACTTGTCCACAAAGTACCACCCCTCCCCTATACACTGTATTGTCTTTACGGTACTGAGAAGTCTTACGGGATCTGGCGTACTGAATTATGATAGTGTGAAGTCGCGTGAGTGGATATTACTATGGATACGAGACTTTAAAATCTGCATTATTTTTATTCCAACCACGGCCACGCTATAAATGTCATGACAAAGCATTTTATTCACATTCTCCTCTTCTACAAATCTGTAAAGTTCTCTTCATGGCCACCGGCAATGAGAGAAATTGAGAACCATGTACCAGCGCATTAACGATGGGATATCGAACCATCATAAAAATTGCATGTATATATATAAATGCAGCGATGCTGAATGTACCCTTAGGGGCATTTAACGTGCAGAGTCGTGAATGCAAGTTGTCAATTGTCAGAACGCTAGAGATCAGCGCTGATCAATAACGGCGCACTAGTCTATAAATGCACTTCAGAGAATTTAGACGCCACTTTTATGACTTGGTCAGCTGGGGTAACAAAAGATTTATAGTCATGCTTGGAGGAACACTTTAGTCAGGAGGTGGGAAAGGGATGACGGGGAATCAAACAGGATTCTTATAAACATTCTGCCATGCTTGTAAAAATTTCATGAGTTACATAAAGACATATAAAATATGACAACACCACGCCTAATATCTTCCAGCTTCCAAATATTTTAACGTTGTTACCCCTTAGTAGTTAGGGTTTAACACATTTTATCAAAGGTATGGCTAGAAAATTACTGTTAGATCTCCAGCTTTTGCTTACTGTATTTGTAACGGACATTAATGGCATTCTTTTACAAGTGGGTTTTGCAGGTGGGTTTCTTTGGCGAGGATCTAATTTTCACGAAAGTCAAAAATGGCTTTTTACGAGGTCTCATGACCGCTAGCCCGACTGATGATTTTCTCATGGGTATGAGGGTGTAGAGTAATCCAAAATGATATTACAAGACTGCTGATAAAACATTTGGCAATCATCCTTCGTTTGGCACAGAAGCATACTATTATCGATAATGTCCAAATAACGAGAGTTTGTAGTAGAAATAACCATCTATGTCTCCCTTGATGGTCACTGCCTCCTTTTATAAGATTATTATAACAAGCCCTCTTAAAAGATTTGAACGGAACCTTTAACGGGAAGTAACTTTTGAGGGAGACGTTTAACTTGCTAAATTTGCGAGAATTAAGATTCTACAGCGACAGATGCACCCCAAAAGGAACAATGCCTACTGCTACATTTTTTTCTGCTCACCATATTACAAGGAATCGCTAACAATTACTGTATGAAGTGCTGCGCATCTATTGTAGCATCACAAACTTGCCGGCCGGCATGCAAGTGAACAGGGTTAGTCTAGTAACAGTGCAGATGCATGCATGAGCTCACATTGTGCTAGGCAAAAGAAACATGCGAAGACAGTGCTGACAGTGCTAATAGTAGTACAGTAATAGTGCAAATTATGAAATCGGATGCGGAGTCCATATTATTTTGATATTGATTATGTGAGTCAAGCAGCCCTCGGTCGTCCTCTTGGGAATAAGTAAACGTATGGGGAGTGATGAGGGTGGGAGAGTGACTTCTCTCATAGAAGTATGTACCGCAGATTGGGGTTCCTCCTCCCTCCCCTGCCCCCAAATAGAATCGTCGGTTAGCTCTCATCTATCTGCGTGTTTTTTCGTGCACCATCTCTGTAAAAGATCTTTCCTCCCCCCTCCCCATTTTGAAAGAAAAAAAAAATCACTAACATTACCTCCTCCCAATACATTATAACTATTTGGAATGCCAGTGACTTTCTTTGTACAGTACTTTCGCAATAAATTCACCAGGTAGCTAAACAAAACAAAAACAGGTCCGCATCCGATTTTGCCAAAAAAAAAAAATCGTTAAATCCGTTAGTATATCTTTTCGTTCGTGATGCTGCATTATAGTAACAAAGCACTTGACACACGCCTACAGAGTAGATAGGCTCTGTGCATAATTAAAGTTATAAAACCCCAGTTGTATCTCTGTCGCTGTAAATATAATCACTTTAAACAAAGACTCAGGTAAAATTGACTGGTCTCTGCCAAATCTTTCTGCAATCGACAAGTGCAACGTGTTGGCGCAAGAGAAAAAAAATGTGGTTAAAACATTCTATAGAATCTAGTGCCAACTTGCACAAACTGCGGAAAGCCATAACTAACTCCAGTCGGAGGAAAAACTTGGGGCATTATCATACCGCATAAGACTGCTTAAAATGCACTATTATTATACGGCCTTCATTTGAGAAAATAATCTCAAGGAATGATGCTCCCGATCAGCTTACTTTTGTGTGATACTGAAATAGCTATGTATGATATGAGCATTAACAATCTAGAGTATGACAGTCTTGGTGAAATGCAATTCTCATTTATCATTTGATATACGTTACAATAAATTTGAATTATGTGGGGAAAAACACGGTATGCAAATACATTACTCAGATATTAATATCAATATCTTGCGTCTTCTTCGAAATAGCACGTTTACAATAAACAGTCTGCCGTAAAATCATGAAAAAGTTTGACGTAAATAATATGTAATACTTGCTGTTTTGTAAGAGGTTAAAAAGGCTTATCAGTCTCGTCTCCGGGAATGATTAGCTCACACGATTTCATATTTTTTCCCCAGTAGGCCAGACTATTCTCAGTTCCTGGGAAAGTATAATATTAGGAGCTAATCATAGGCATTTTGACCAGATCTCTCTTTGCCCATAGCCAAATACCCCTTTTATGGAAACGCGGACTGAGGAAAATGTGAGAGAAATGCGTTCCCAAGGAACTTAACGACATGAAAATGGCTGGAGCTGAACCCACGAACTTTAGATCCTCAGTCTAATGGCGTAACCATTCGGCAACGCTGCTATAAAAAAAAATATTGCAAGGTAGTAAGGATAAGCTTATGAGTCAAAAATAAAGGCAAAGCCAGTCCTTCAAGATATTACCCCAGCAGACCAGATCACTCAGTTTTCTCGACTCAGTGGAGAGGAAGCGGGCGGACCGATAGAATCTTGAACGAAACACTGTCAAATTTTCAGCCTTTGACTGGACATACAATATTGGATTAGGTACATAGTTTAAGGTTTGATCGTCATGAAACCCATACTTTTTTGTCATTTCTTATCCTATGAGCAACATTCTGACTTGCTGGGATCTTATTTAAAAGACAATTCGACGGGAGACGGGATGAGAGTTAGATCAAATCATATTATCCCACACATAACAATGAAATATATTTCAAATCAGTGCTCAGTCGACGTCATCCTTATCCCAGCAGGCAAAATCATTCAGTGCCTACAAATTTCTTTCTCTGTGAGTAGCTATGCGCCTCTTTTGCAGAAGGGTGGACTGGGGGGAAATATAAATAAAATGCTTCTTCAAATGCACCTACAGCATGACCGTGGTTGGAATCTATCCCTTTTGATCACAGATCCAACACCGAACCGTTCCGCCACGCTGTTCCGAACGATTTGTACTTCAAGATCTGTCAGTGCTTTTAGGACAGATGAATTTTATTAATGCGTGAAGCAGTGATGTCGTGGATAGGAGGAGGAAGAAGTAATGCATGCGTGTGGGGTAGGGGTGGGGGTGACGGGAGGGAGGAGGAGGCGAAGATGGAGGCTCAGAAGGTGTAGGGAAAAACTCTCCATCTGTCAATGTTAGATAGTCCTGTCCCTAGGCGGTCACTAAATATAGAAATATAGGCCTACTAATGATAGCGTGGTTAATAAATGTATCTAGGCAAGCCCGCTTATGTGACGTAACATTATTATTGCCCATTTAAGCAAATAAAAAAAAATATATACTGTACCAGATTAATTAGCCACTTTCTCAACTCCCAAGTAGCAAATAATGCCGCTGCCATGTTAAAGGCATTCTGACAATATACAGGGTATATTATTGTCTCGCATGAAGTTTGTTGCTTTCCGCTCTGTGTAATTGCTGGGTATTTGGAGTAAGAACAATACCTTCTGCCTGAAATTAGTGTGCCTGTCAAGTTACATTTCTTTCTTGAGCAAATTAAAAACTTTCAGAACTGTATCACTTGAATGACGATAATACGCCTTGGAAAGATCACCCCTAAAACATTTAAAAGGTAGAAAAAATAAATTCTTTAAAAGCTTATTACGTATAAAAATTTTCTACAGATTGGCTGTTTATTGGGTTGCTGTATTAGCGCTTGCCCCATTCGAAGACCAGCAAGCCAATAGTAATTTCCCTAGATGAAGAGCACCGCGGATATTAATATAGCCGAGCAGTATGCATTCCCTTTAAAAACCATCATGATGTACTCAAAATTTTGAAAAGCAAGAATAAAACTCACAAAGCCGGCAGGTGAGAAATCTTTCTAGCAATAAAGGAGATCCCTAAGTAATTCCTCAGTAAGTGACAATTTCCTGACCTGTATCCACTTTCCTGAAAAGCTTAATGCATGAAATAGAAACCGACACATCTTAATTCAAAGACTACTAAACTGTGATAGTAGAGCTGAAACAACAGGGCCTTTAAAAGAAAAAAAAATGACACTGATTCAGAACGGGTAGCAATGGTAGAAAAATGAAACAAGCAAAAGAGAGGTAATTACATCAGTATAATGACAATAATGCGATATATGGCCCTGATAGGTGGAACAATGAGGTGGGGAAGGGGGAAGGGGAATTAGTTCGATTAGACACATCGCCGGAGACCAACCTCATTTTCAACTGATATCCTAAAATTTCTCTTAAGAAAACATTGTTCACGCAAGTCTCACCCCTCCAAAGGCGGCTCCTCAAACCTCACCTTCACATATCTATAGATGAAGACTGTTTCATTTTTGTCGTAATGATCCAATTGATACTAATGCTTTTCAAATGCCTGTCACCTGTAATTATTTAAGCTCGTTTCTTGATACTTTACCGCCCAGCAAATCTTAATCACCACATAGTGCTGGGTAGTTAGCCTGTAATGCTGAGCATTGCACAAAATTGCCAATCTGTCCATCGGCGTATAAACCCCACTTGTCCTTCCATACTGATTTATATAAAAACAAAACTTGAGTGTCCTCACAGCACAAAACGAAAATGTGTACAGAAACAGCTGGTGTCCTGAAAGTGCTACATATATATGGTTATGTTTATACACTGCTGCCTACAGAAGAAAAAATTTAATATCATATATATATATATATTATTATCGTTTGACAACAGCAACAACAACAACAACAAAAAAGACGTCAATAAGGGGCACAACTGTTATAATCCTGAGATGCACTGGAAGCAGAATTGTCACCGCTGCCATCGCTCTGAGACGATCTTCGAATCTGCTGAATTCTTTTCTATATTTGCATAATTTTGTCAGGTTTTATTGGTATGACAGTTAAAAGGAAATATAGTAACTTGAAAGAGCAGATTGCAGTGAAAATTACCGAAACACTGACGCGCCCATCTGGAGAAAATGCATGAATAAAATAAAATCACAAGAGACAGCCGAGGTGTATCTTGTTTTCTTCAGTATTCTTGATATTAGAACAGGCTCTCTGAAGCAAGGCTTTGTAAATTCTCAGACTATTCTGCTCCTGAATGGACTGCGCGGTCCTGTTCTTTACACTTTGTGCATGTAATTTAGACATTCCATAACTGAAGTTACTGCCATACACTATGCTTCAAAGGACATGCTTTGTATCAACGACAAGATTCTGTAAATAAAAAAAGAGGATTTGAATGGGCAGAAGTAACCATCATGCGATTTCCTTCCTTTTCGTGACTTATCTTATTTGAAGGAGGATAATCTAAATTTGCCAATTGTCTTGCTTCTAAAAGTTACCTCGTCTGTTTTTATCCACCCTTCTCTCCGAGCTCGCACCAATGAAATTACTTCAGAGTTCTCTTAGTTGCCGAGTTGTCAGTTTCTGTTTTGGAGCTCATGTCAATCACTATCTCCTGGTTCATGTCCCACTCCTTTGTAGACTTTTCCCTAGCCCTGGGAAGTTGTTTCTTGTAGTGCTGTGATAACTTGCGAACAGACTCGTTCCCCAGTAGTGTGGAAACCAACAAGACATAATATACACCTGAGTTCTGATTGTGGACAGGCTCATTTAGAACTTTGGTGGACAAGTAATGACAAAATGTGCATCGCTCAAATGTAACAAAAGCTGCTCTTTTCACTCAATGCAAGACAATAGATTTGTGAACTTTTATTGTCGTACTTTTTCGTGCATCGTATTTTAAGTACTTATTAGATAATGATAATAAGGTTTGCATATAGGCAGCATAATGATGGTTTTATTTATCAAATTTTCTACATTGTTTTGTCTTTAGGGTTCGGTTTTACATGATAATTAACCCCCCTTAAGCCGAGGTATTGATTAAAGCATGTTGAAAAAGATGAGCAGAAAAATGGGCGACAAACCTACATAATTAGAGATAACAATTTACTGAATAACAAAGCTAATCATAGCTGAATATTCTATACAGTAAGAAATGGCTTTGAATATAAAGACTTGCCAGACGGGATAACGTTTTATAAGACGACAAGCAAGAATGGAAAAAAAAACAAAAAAACGTGGGCACCATTCTTTGAAATATAATTTACATCTATCTTAGTTGTTAATTGCTGAAAAATAGGCTATTCTCCAAGCGCTGCAAATGCCCTATCCCTCGAACCACTTCCAGATTAGACAAATCTTGGTGAAGATTAAAATCGGATACATCGAGCAACTTGTACATGAGTAAATTAGTTTTGACATACAATTTGTTGTCCGCTCTAGGTTTCTCATGACAGCAACCTGTCTGCCAAATTATTCTTAAGCCACAATTTAATTTACAATACTATAACTTCTTTCATTTGCGATAAAGTGTTTCTGATGTATCTGCTGAGAATCCCGATTTCACCGGCAACATCTCTTCATGGTGATTAACTTACAACGACGGTTTATTATTACACTGACTATGTATGGAACAACGTGCACTGCCAGCGTTAAGCGCTGTAACATTTACACCCCTTTCCCACCTCTCGATAGCCCATATACTATAAAAATAGACGTGTGTTTAATATTTGCAGCATCACAAATGCAAATTTGCCGGCCGGCATTCAAGTGATCATGCAAGTGTTAGTAACGGTGCAGGTGCATGCTTGAGCTCAATTTGTGCTGAGGTGCTGGTATAAAGAAGTGCTCATGCAGAGAAAAGAACTCAGATGCAGATTTCTAGTTTTTATCATAAAGCCCTATAGGAATTTTTCAAAGTATAGGTTTGTTTGGTTGTTGCTGTGATTTTAGCCATGGCGTAGATCTGGATAGAATAGCCCCCTTTCCGTCCCATACAGAAGGTCCATCGTCCTCCTCCCTCTCCCCGCCAGCTCTACCGCCTATCCCTCCCCCCAGCTCCACCTGCCTTCCAATCGCATCTTCTCTCTAAGTATATCATCCCTGTATGAGTTCTTCGATCAAGACCCCCACTCCTCCTAAACCGCAGTTAAGTACCTATTCCTACGCCACGGCCTTTCAGCACGGTTTAAACTCAACATCAGGTCGAGTAAGAACCAGCTTGCATTGAGAAAAAAATCTGCATCTGATGTCTTCAGACTGGTTAGTGTTGGTATTTGTATCTGTGATGCTGCAGTGGAACAACCCACGTGACTTGACCACTCCCACCACCTAAGCGAGATAACCCATGTAAAATATGCTGGCAATGTGTAGTTTCATTATGCAGCGCATGTCTATTGTTATGGCCTTGATCATTATTTATAAACAAAGACCCAATGAAATCAAGATTTACCTGGTGAAACAAGATCGATTTCGATGAAAACTTAGGAATAATTTAGTATTATTATCCTTACTGATGGACAACTTATGTAAACCTCGGCAGGCAATGTTTGAAATAGCAGCAGAATTTGTATTTGTTCTTTGTTGTGAATGTCCAGGAATATGTTCGAAAAATTATCCTACTAACGAAATTCGTTGAAAGTTACCCGGGCACCACATGTAACCATTATTACAAAAAATAAAATATATATCCTCCCACGAGAAAAAAAAAAGTATTTTTCTTACAGCTTAGGTACAGTATACGAAAATATAAAGAAATCCAATCTTCCAACAGATTTCGGTGAAATAAAATTACTTGGGTTGTGGATATTTCAGTTTCATTTAAAATTCAGCAAAAGAAACGGATAATGGTCAGATCAGAGACTTAAGTCGTGAAGTGTATGCAGTGTAATGGTTCAGTGTTTGTACCTCATTTGAATACCTCTCGGAAAATGATAAGAGTACCAGAACTGATAGGGTCGGCCATCTCAATACTATTACTAATCATACTAATTTGAAAAGTACGAAGATTGAATTACAACACACTGACCCTGAACCTGATAAGCACGCAGCTCTCGCTATAATTCATGCAATACACAATCTGTCTATGGCTTGACCATTAAGGTCCTGAATAGTCTAGGTTTGTCCACAACCATAACTCGAGGCACATGTCTTGAAGGTTTCCACACTACTGGGGAAGGAACCTGCTCACTAATTATCACAACCATATAGGGAAGAACTTACCAGAGCCAGAGGGGTTACAACAAACGGCACATAGTTCCTGAACATAGTGACACACCGAAGTAGTTCATATCGATTTAAAAAAAAAAAGGAATTGAAAAACAAAAAATTGTCTCCACGTCCAGAACAAGAACATTTCGCTAAACTCTACACTGGACATTTAAATAGTGTACCCACCAAAGCTTTTTATAGGCGATAACCGGATCCACGTTACAAAGAAATCTATTTCGGATCTTGACAATGCAAATTCCGAACAAAACTCCCGCTGTCATAATTATTTACTGGATAAAGCATGAGCAAAATTAAAATAGGTGAACGTTTAGTTGCTACAGAATCCAGTAATCTTTACATGTCATAGACGCCCGCTGTCCGACCACTGTCTCCAGTATTCGAGAAAATCTAAACTTTTATGTTGCGGATATAGAAGCTAAGGCCCATGTAAAGAGATGCTGTGATGCGAGGTCTGTTACAAAGCCTTGCTACTTCGAGCCATAGTGGTCAGTGTTATGAATGAAATGATTAACAGTATAGGGCATTATACATTGTAGTTCAATATTCCTTTGGGATAATTCTACTTTCATTCTTCATATAGATGCGGATTTTAATTTTATCCTCCTCGATGTCTTATANGGGGGGGGGGGGGGGGTAATTTTGGAAGCCAAAATTGAAGACCACTGTTACACTATTAAAATATGAGTTTAGGAGACAGGGCATTCAAGGAAATTCAGTTTCAATTATAATTTTTGACCGCATTTATCGAAACGTTTTAGAACTGATTTTTCATGCAAACCAACATACCCTTTCTAAAATCGTCTGGAATTAAATTTAAGCTTTATATCTTGGACTTTACAAAGAAATAGTTGAACAGATGATCTGAATGTTTACTCTACAGGTAGGAACTTTGGAGACTACAAAAAGCAGTCTGGCATAAAGCTCTGTGCTCTTACACTGTAACCAATTTTTATAAGATCGGAGCAAATCGGAGAATAGGTGAAATGGATTGACCACTGTGATCTTACTGCCTGCAAAGTGCCATACCAGGATCACAAAACTAAAGGACAAACACTTAATGACCTGCAATGGGCTGTTCGCTGTTCAAGATGCTCTCCCCTGGGTGTTCAGATGGCAACCTTCCTTGACAGGCCACAGCAGCAGCTGTCCCCCGAGAATGTCCAGTCTGCCCTTTTGGCAGAAGTCAGAAAGAGCTTTCACGTCCCTCCGAGCCCGATGATAGCGGCTGGTCCTCATAACAAGCAGGGCAGGCATAATATGAGCTTGTCCAGTGTCTGACGGGATCTTTGAGGGTGTGCGTCGACCCGTCCGTCTACTGAAAATCGAGGGACAACTTGAGTTAGAACTGACTGAATACATTTGCAATAACGTTTATAAATTCTCCTTTTCCTCTCTCAGAGTAATATTAACCACAGGGCCCCAAGGTCCTCCGTCCCTAGACCACAGCTGCCCCTTCCCTTCCCAGGATTGATATTCCTTAGGGTAAAACCAGTGTGCAATTAGCGTCTCACTAACCAACCATTGTGCCTACAAATCTTGCTCATGTATGACGTCAAGGTACATCTAGATCTAGATATATCACACGCATAAAGACTTCAATTATTTCGGACAGGTTACATAATGTTGATAAAATCATGTCCACATCTAACGACCTTGTTGTGATATAGCTAGACGAGTTTCCAAGAATTTGGAATCGACAATTTTCACAAACGATCACAAACGATTTGATCAAGAGTAGTCTGAAGGTTCACATTCGTTATCACAGCACTCTATGGGTTAATTTAGGTACTTGCTCAGAACCGGGTATTGTCCCAAACTGACTCGAATAGTAATGAAGTTGGCAGTGGCATCTAATTCAGCTTAGTTTCATATTAACATCTACAAAACAGTCTAGGTACAAGTGTAAATCAGAGTGCAAGGCCTAGGTGTAAGCCATTCATCATCTTGCGTCGTGTCGTCTTCCATTTGTACTAGTACACGGTCAGTGATTACTGCGTGGTGTAGGGTCACAAAAGCATCGAAAACAACTTATGACGTATACCCGAACTTCTATCAGGAGTACGTTTTAATTGTTTTTTAAAAGTTTCAGCGATAAAATTAGAAAAACTAAAGATGCCACGGAATTCGGTGGAGCGCCAGAGGAAGGATTTCCATACGTGGGCCATCCTACAACCTGCTCCTGACCCCTCCTAATAAACACACCAAATTGGGATTATTTTGATGGAATACTATAAGAAAGACGGGCTTTTTTGTTGTTGTTGTTGTTGTTGTTGTTGGTTGTTGTTGAGGATGTATAGAGGTAGAAAAGTGGTCGTTTTCAAATCATGCAATCTCGTTTTTCCCTGCATGTAGTAGGATGGCACAGGTATGGAAATCTTTCCGCGCCAGATTTGGAAAGATTTCTGCAGGCAACAACCCCCGAAATAAGAATATACTAAAGAGGGATTATTTTGGGATGGGACAGGATGAATTTCATTTGGTTTATTTACCCCTAACCTTACCCCTAACCCTAACCCTACCCTTACACCAAACCCTAACCCTACCCGTACCCCTACCCCTATCCCTAAGGGGTTGTTGCCTGCGGAAATCTTGCCCCAGATTTCATGTGGGTAGGTTGCAAGCGTTGCCACGAGTATTTAGGCTTTGAAAGAGGGTGTCTTTTTTAGCTTTACTACGATGATACTATCTTCACAAATGATAAGAAAACTAGAAGGATTTCCATATGTGGTTAACTCCTACAACTACGGTCAGTACATTATTTCCGAATAACGTACTAATACAACCCTAACCCTACCCCTCTAACCCTAACTCTACCCTTAAATCCTATCACTAATTGCCCATCGTGACAGGAGCATCAGTCGAAGCGACCGTAACTCCTTATCGCCAGTAACCACATATGGAAATCCTCTCAGGGAACTGATGATCGTTTCACCAGCTTACGAAATTACATCAGTCATTTTTCTCACCTGTTGTTGCTCTCTTTTCAGTGGGGGTGTCTGGCTTGGAGCTGGCTATCTCAGAAACTGACGTTGACCGATGTGTGTCGTGGAGAAGGCCGAGAGATGAGCGGGAGCCGAATTTATATGAGAAGTGAGTGACTTCTAATCACGTGTTAACACGCTTTTGAGGTTTGATTTTCCCGTGATTTGTTTTCCTAACTCTACTCAACCATTGGCGGATCCGGCGAGGGGCAGAGGTGGGTGAGGGGAATTCACCGGGGGCTCTTAAACATCCAGCCGTCGAATTTTTCAGTAGTTTGTGCTCTAAATGTTCCTTATAAGTTTCACTTTTCACTTGTCGAAGTTCCAATACTTAACATATATATATAACTAATATGAAAGGGGAGGGGGTGTGTTGTTAATTCTGGTATATTATGTCATCTAGGCTTGCACATTGTTTTAAACATCCAGAACTCAGGAGAGATCAGTAGTGAGTAGGGGAAGTCTCTTGATATTTTCTGAATTCGCCTCTGCTTAGGGTTAGGACTTCTCAAGTAAAGAACAAAATAATACTATGATTAGAATAACCCCGNAATTTTTTTCCATCCTTGACCTGAAGACATTTTGATCGAGATTTACTCACAGGCATTATTTACCTCGTTATTCCATGACTTTCAGTGCAGCGAAAAGGGGGTGAAAAACAGGTTTTCCACCTGCTGGGGTTTTGAGGAAGGGGCAGGAGAATTGAGTTTCATGAGGACAAGAATATTAAATGACACAAGAGGAGATGGGCGTATCTTTTTCTTTCAAATTACTACCCCAGAAGGCTAAATAATTCAGTTAACAGTCTGAACTTTTCTAGGAGCCTACAGTGTCGCTGCCGTTTCAGGGCTTTGATCACTAGTGGTGTTACAGTAACTTTCACTGTCCTTATCAAACTTTCCATTTTGCAGGCAGGTAGACTGAAGAAAATATATGCCTCTTCGCCTTCCTCTCCACACCTTCTTGTTTTGCATACACCAGATAATTGTACAATTCCTTCTCAGTGAATGGAAGCCACTGATTCACCTCAGTCTGATCTGCCTCCGTCCACTGATCAGTAGGGAGTTTAGAGATCCAGTCTGGTTCACCGTTGGGCGTACATGTAGAACTATCTGTGGGATTACTATCACCAGAATCTTGATTTTTAAAAAGTAGATGTGTGGCTTCTGCTCTCCTCACCAGCTCCTCCTTCTTTCCACTGAGTAATTGTCCTTTGGACTTTAAATATTCTTTTAATTTGGCTACTGTATATGTTGAGAACACGGGAGACGCCATTTATCGAACAACCGGAACTCCCCGTCTCGGTAAATTAAAAGCCGCGATCGCGTTTCGTTTTTCGTCGTGAAATTACTCTATAGGCGAAAGAGGCCGTTATCAAAAGCACTTTCAATACGATCATTATACATTTGAAGGGCTCCATGGCAAAACGCATTATACACCATTCGGGTGGTTTGGGGAGGTGGGGGTGGGGTGTTGGAAAACAGACCAAATACAAAGCATACTTTTTGTGAAAGCCGAAATTCATTTCTGAAATAATGTTGACTAAATGTCGTTCGAGGGAGTGGAACTATGCTTGTATACTAAATACTCCTACCGCTACATGAAGCTTTCAAATTGTTGGACAACGCTCTTTGTAATGCAACCCTTCATTTTCACAGAAAAACCGTGGCTCGTTGTTTTTTTATTTATTTATTTATTTGTTTTTATTTTTCTCGTCCAAATAATCTGGACCGCTGAGGGAGATAATGCCTCCTTTCCATCAAACCCCCTCTCCCTACCCCCCTCGAAAAAAAAACAACAAAAAAAACCCTGTGCTTTCCTCTGTCCCTTTTCGGCCTGACGCATGACAGATATGAATTGTATCTTAACCCGTGCTTTCTCCAATAACAACAGAAAAAAAACAACCAAAACACTCGGTCATGCAAGAGCAAAGTTTAGATCAAGACACACATTTGTGGCAAAAAAAACCAAAAACATCTTAGAATCTGACACGGACACAAAGCTCTATGAGTATCATGAGTGTTCTAAGTGCCTACCATGGCACTTCTCACAAATATCATTCGTATTTTGTATGTGTTGGTGTACTTTGACTTTTTACTATTAAAGAAAGAGAAAAGATATATAAGTCTAGGAGAAAATCGGTCAATGGCTGGCTATGTTTATCAAGAAAAGAAAAAAAAAAGCCCGGTGCTGATGTTTAACGTCGTAAACTATAAATATGAGGTTTGGAGGAAGATGTCATGTTGACCAATGTTGTTCTGCGGGTGAGGGGACTAAATTGTTCATAAAAATGTTCCTTTTGACCGTACGTTTTTTAGATTAACTTGAATATCCCATAATGGTGTCGGAAACGACTCGCAAATTCTTAACAAAGAAATTTGCATTTAATGAATCGAGACAACTCTTTTATGTCAACAGACACGATTTATTAGCTGAATGCTTAGGAAACCTCTTCCCTATCCCTCCCAACATGTTATTAGCATTGCCACATGCTTTCCATCCATCCATCCATCCATCCATCCATCCATCCATCCATCCATCCATCCATCCATCCGTCCGTCCGTCCGTCCGTCCCGTCCGTCCGTCCGTCCGTCCGTCCGTCCGTCCGTCCGTCCGTCCTTCCATCCATTCATCAGATTGATGTTATTATTCTGGTTCGAAAATCAAGACGTTTTGTCCTGTGACATAGAAACAGTGTCTTTTTGGCAGTGAAAGGTAGCCTACGTAGAGGTAGATTGGAGAAAGGAAGAAACAGCAGCACTTCATACATCACAGCCACTGATCTTCTTCAAGTATTTCCACTATTGCCTCTTTGCCTATCATCACCTCCATTTCTTCTGCACCTCCCCCCCTCCCCCTTAAAAAAAAAAAAGACCCAAGAAAACAACGCCACCAACTCTACGACATCTATAGAACACAACCATGAAATCTGAATAATTAACTAACAATATTTTCAAGATTTTTTTCAAGATTCAAAGTTTTTACTAGGCCTGAGGCCAGTAGTATAAATTCAATACATAACGTACAGGAAGTCAAAGAAAGCGAGGATGGAAGAAAATGAGGAAAGAGAGAGAAATAGATGAATAGATAAAAGAATAACGGCAAAAAGATAAAAAAAAAGAAAGAAAGAAAAAGAAAGAAAGAAAGTGTTTACTTTTGGAGCTAGGCCTCTGCTGGTTTTGAGCACCTATTAGAGGGGCAAATCACTCATTCTGTACATCCCAATTAATCCGCTAATATATAAAATTCCCCTTTTTTGGGGCCCTGCCAGCCAGTGTCAGGGTGTAGAAATATGTAAAATGATCTGTGATCTAAATAAAGCATTTAATTTTAAAATTTCAAGTACAAGTTGAGCCTTCTAGATAAAAAAATAAAGTGTGTAGGCCTATGTATTAGCACGTGGTCAAAACCAGCCAACGAAAAATTGGGGACCAAATGAGAATTCGAGGTGACCTTTATTCCGAAAGAGATTTGTGAACAATTTTGGGCATTGAGCCCCCTATTTCTTCCCGTTAAAAGATCGGGCAAAAGAAGGATTTTAACCTCCGTGGAAGAAATTTCTCGAAATCACAGTGGTATTTGTAGAATAACACAAAATATTAATGGAGCCAAAACAAAAAAAACCAGTAGGTTCCAAAGACATGCTAAGATCGGGGAGGCTATTTTATTTAAATTTAGCTTACATTTTATTGCGTTATTTCCCTTGAATTTAACTCAGTAGATCAGTTACTGTGCACCATTGTCCCATTACGTAATAAGGATCTAAATGTGGAAGTGTATTCATTGCAGTGGGTGTGGGCAATTGATATCAGAAGAAACGAATCGACTGTCCCATACTGACTCAATTTTCAGCAAGTGCAGGGACATTATAGCCTACTCCTGGTATTACAAACCGCAAAATGTTAAACTCTATCTCGAAATTCAGTAAGTACTGGCAAAGACTTAAACAAAGCTTACTGTTTTTGGGATTAGAAATCCTGCCCCTGGTTTTCTGGGACTATCCGCATGGCTGGGAGTAATAAAAGGTAAAGTGTTTTATTAACCACCACGGTTCTGCACACTTGCCCACACCCACTGCAATGAATACACTTCCACATTTAGATCCTTATTACGTAATGGGACAATGGTGCACAGTAACTGATCTACCGCGTGATCTCATGCTGCATGATTCGGTGAAAGGATATTTTTTTTTGTTTTGTTTTTTGTTACATTAATTTCAACCTATCAATATCTGGTGAGAATATCAGAATAAGAGTATTTGGGTTATAGAACTGATTTTGGTCAACTAAATTTGAATCCTCAGTAAACACTACCATCACCACCACCACCACCACCACCACCAACAACAACAACAACAACTAAAACAATAACAAGTCACAGTAAATGTGACTTGTAAGGAGAATGCGTAAAATGTCAAGGAGAGAAAGGAATACAAATTAGAAGGATTTTCAAGAAAGCAAATTATGGAAGGAAATTGCCATAATTGCAAACACTTGAAAACACATACACACACAAAAAAAAGGTAAACGAAGTGGAGAAAGACATAGAAAAAATTATCCAGAATAGACTGGCAAGTTAAATTAGTGCACTGTGCACAAGAAATTTATTGACATGGATAGATGACAGACTGAAGCCGAGGCCCATAATAGCCTGCAGCAGTTGGCATAATACCTCTGAAGAAGGAGGACAACCAATTAGTTGCCGAAGAGTGTGCTCATAATTCTTGAAAATAAAAGAAAATTCTTGCAAATAACTACTGTGTGTCCTGTAGGTAAAGCGCAGTAGGCTACGGTGTCTAGATTTGTGTTCTGACCGCTAACTGAAGTTGAGAGAGACAGAGAGAGAGAAAGAGAGAGAGAGAGAGAGAGAGAGAGAGAGAGAGAGAGAGAGAGAGAGAGAGAGAGAAAGGGCAGAATGTGAATTGCTTGTTGAAAATACCGTATTGTTATTTTGCTCGTTTACAACAGATAGTTGTCTGAGCTCAATAAACATATTGTTATTGTTATTGTTATTGATGGAGATCTACACCTGTTTCTGATTTTGTCACATGAATTTGATGTTTGAAGTTCTGTATTCGCTCCGGTGAAAGTGAAAGTGCGGGGCAGCTGTTGTAAACGTAAATATTCGCCCTTTTAACTACTTTTTTATTCAAGCTCTAAAGCGACCCAGCTCGCAAATTCAATGAAGACGCTGTTATTGTAACATTCTCTTTAAACCTAACTGAAACGGAAGCTTTTAAGGATGGCTTGCTTCGAGTAACACAACCACCGTAGGTAAGTATAAATACCACCAAATGACCAGTCCACTTCACCACCACCACCACCACCACCATCACTATTTAAACAGGAATCACCACATGTCCATTAAATGCCAGCAGCATTACTACTATCAGGTTACAGAAGTCTGATCCAATTTCCCTCTTTGAGCCAATACACTGTTTTCTCTACTGTCACTTACAAGAAATTCCACAATCTCTAAGTCTTCTTTAATTATTTGCAGAATTCTATAAGCTTATTAAAAATGATGTTCAAAATATAGATCTTGCAGTTCGTTTTCGAGCTGCGAACCGATACACTGAAAGGTGTAAACAAGCTAATCAGTTTCCTTTTAACGACAAGCGCTCCGCAGAGAAGGCCACGCCGAAACCGAAGTGAATGACCCAAACTTCAGGTTTAATTTGCAAAATCAGGATATAAAGTAAAATAATTCGCAGATAGGTTCACAAATCTAGGGTCCATTCTCCATTTTTACTGTCTTCCTAACGCATGTAACAGCATTTATTTTCAGCCAATTAGAAGTCTATAACCTATCAGCACCACTAAAGTCTCCCCTCTCCTCTCTCCCTCTAGCCAGTCACTCTTCTGCATCATATATCATACAAGTACCGAAATAGCCACTCCCATCCCATTCTAATCTCCTTCCACACATGTAAAGTTTAAAAAGAATATACATATTATATAGATATATCAGTATGGGCACTTGACTGCAGCGGATCCTGCCGATCTGAATCAGTGTTACTCAACAATGACGTTTTACGGAGAAAAACCGTATATGCCGAAGTCACAATTTCACGGGTGGCGCAAAAAAAAAACCCCACGCAGTTATTTTGATTGGCTAGCTGAGAAATGTAAAAGCTGCGAGAGAATAAATCTGATGGAAAGATAGAAAAAAATATATAAATTAAGCTCTGTAAAAACGTGCGAAAATGTCAATCTGACCTAATTTCGTGCAAACTGTCTTTTCCTGTAAAACGACACAACTTTAATATATTGTACATTTACCGAGGATGTCGAAAGATACCAGGGCAAATACGGAACATCCCAGAGATAATTGAAAATACGATAATTTGCAGTTTGCCTGTGTCTGTTCATCGACCAACGACCCACCTTGCGAGCCCACCACAGGTTCTAGTACGTTCTACCTTCTTATAGATTTTTATTACATTTGTTCTTAGTGTTGTCTTGTAGTCTGCGCCACTCATCGTGAGGTGGAGGAGAAAGCGCGTGTGTATCTGAGTTGAGAACTTTATAAAATTATTATATTTGTGTTGTATTGACCCGGGCCAATGACGCTCTTAGAAAATCCAGGGCCGTCGAAGACCCCGCACATCTGCAAGTTATAGACTATGACACTGTCGTGTGGCTAACAGTTAGAATTTGAGTGCTGATGTGAGTTATAATAATGATGACGATGATGATGCTCGATGATCAGTGCGAAGAAAGCATTGGCGTATTTTTATCAAGACTGCCTTGCTTTCAGTTCAGAATTGGTTCACCTCCGTGTCTGCCCAGCGACACGTACTGGTTCGTTTCGAGATTTCAGAACAAGCGATCTGAATGACTGGAAGCCCTTCCAGTCAGCTAAAACAAAAAAAAATGGCATCGCAATTTTAGCATTGAAATATAATTTAAATTCCAAATTAAGGGAAAACTAGATCTACTCGAAAAGTTGAAATTGAAAAAAAAAAAAACCCGACATGTTATTACGAACCTTAAGAGACTGCACGCTTTTTTTTTTTCAAAATTTCATGAGGATATGTGCTACCGTTTTGGTGAAGCTGCGGGTGTTGAAAGTTACAACCCCATTAGCACTATGAAGTGTTTATGGATTTGAAACCACCACCTATGATAGATCTATACGCTATTAAATTTGTTTCATTCATGTGTAAGTGAGATATAAAGTGAAAGACATTAAATGACTTCACAAACACGAATAATACTCTTGAAAATGCACGTCTACCCCATTTTAAACTTACCACTCGGTCCAAAGAATGATGCCCTCCAGAGTATGTTTGAGCTTATCCCTCTTTCGCTGTATTTACATTGTGTCTACTGTGAATCACAGCGCATCAAGAAGTAATAATAATGAGATTTTTAGGCCTCGTATCCAGAGTTATGCTCTTTTATGAACCTCACACCCAGCAGCCCAGACACTCTTAGGACTTTCTCCACTCCCTGTGGAGCACAGAGTACCATTGCCATTCACTTGCACACTAATAATATATATCACTGCCCTTCCGCTGGTATCTATTTAAGAAGCAGGTGGGCTGAGGGGAATGCTAACGAAATGCTTTCTCAAGGTATTTATATCATTGTCTAAGACTTTTATATCTTCAGTCCAACGCCCTGACTATTCGGCCATTCTGCGCAACACTTCTAAACACAAAAAAACATAATAAGATGAACACCAACACTCATCGCAGTGTCAAACACATGACCAAATCAAACCCGCTCTCAAGTTCATGCCTAACTAGGCAGACTGAAAAGTGATTTGAATCTTCTTTCTTCTTATCACAACAAAAACAATCCCAGAGAATTCGCTGCGTTGCCGAGTGGAAATTTACGTATATATATTGATGAGGTTGTGATGAGACTGAAGCTGTGAGATGCGAGTACGGCTGTATTGTTCTATTAATTGCACACACTTAGTAAAACAATCACTGTTAAAGCCTAAGACAATTAAGTTGCCCTAATGGAGAATCTTTCCCACCGTCTCAGCTACCACTAGTGCTGGGCAGGTATCGATACCAAGTAGTCGATACATAGTAGGCGATATCGAACACTTTTTAAAATGTCGGTAACTGCCAGTATCTGTGGTATAATGTCGAGCAAGTTGGTATTTTCTCCGCAGCTTAAAATAAGATATGTATGACATAATTATGAAAAGCTGGAGCTATTTATTTGGTCCGCCTTCCTGTTTGTCTGTCGAACTGTTTGTCTGTCTGCTTGTTTTTTGTTTGTCTTTGTTGCTGGTATGTGAGACGTCTGTACCGCATTTTGCTTGTTGAGTGTGCTGAATGTAAAAATTCATGTTAAGTGTTGTACACATTGTAAATTGTAATGTGAATGGCCGGTTGGCCTACATGGAAATAAACTTGAAACTGGTTGGTAAGACCCCCACCCCTCTCCCCTAACCAAATCATTGCATGCATTTACACTCCTGAGGCTTTGAGGCTACCTTGTGCAGATTGGGCAGATGGGCAGGGAGATGATCATGAATGACTATCGCGGTTCCTCAGTCAGTGGACAACTCCTATCCCTGTACTAATTTTAAAAGCGCTCCCTCTTTTAGAAACTGTTTTTAGACACAGTGTTATCGACCATAACAATAGATATCAATTTTCTATTCTTAGAATTCCACAAACCCTCAGGGGTCCTTTCACACTGAGAAGGCGGGTGGCCGGCCTAGAACCTTCCTTAGCGCTTCCAGAGGCAATACAGGAAAACAATACGTGGCGCAGTGCTGGCTTTCGTCTGTCCTGGCGTACATGAGCGCTGATTCTGAGAGCAAACGCTCAATATGAGTGAGCGAAATGTCACGTGAGGAGGAATTACTAGCAATTCAAAGAAGATGACACGGTTACAACAGAGAAGTACATGAGAAATTGCTTTTATATTATTATCTCTCCCTGCAAGTTGGATGGGCGATGCGTAGTAGATGAGGTGAATACTCCTTAGGCACACATCTCGTTGGTGTTGTTGGAGGAAGGTTGAAGCCAGGAAGGCATCGTGGCATCGAGGAGACGAGCATGAGCTTTAGGAGGTTTGTATCATGTGGTATATCTTGTAACACATCATGTGGTATGAAAATGAACATAAAAAAATGAAAATACGACTTTTGATTATTCCGTAGGAAAATTGATTTACAATATTATGCAATGCGTTGCCGAGTGTCAGCTTATTCATAATACGAACACACAGAACATGATGTGTCACGTTGTAAGTGCACTGGAAAATCACTTCATTCACTTCTGATCCAGTAGAGTGGGCCCTCGATATAAAGTATCCTTTTGTGCACGGAAAAAGTATACGTATTGTTGTGTTAATATCGAGGTCCCTAATAATGAAAAGATAGAATAATACTGAATCCATGCATGTGAAATGTATACTTATTAATAAAGTGTTCTCACTAAATTTAATATCGAGGTTCCACTATATGTGAAATAAGGCTTTATACTTCAGCACGAACCATATATCGCTACCCGGAAATAATATCATCGCAAGCCCTTAAAAATAATGATATAACATCGGTCTTCGCATGGGACCGACCATGTTTATATTTTATGACGTATATTCAGCCTCGTCGGTCCTATGCGAAGACCGGCGAATTTCGGAGCGGCGATATGATGTGTGTTGTTATATGTGCATTGTGAATGAGATCTACATGTATAATAGTGTAAAGCAATGAAAAAAAAGTTCCCTACCTGGTGAATAAAGATCGATTTTCATTTTTTAAATATTTATTTTGAACAACACCCGTTTCGCTTGCGTTAGCAGCATGAAATGTCAGAAGTTTGGAATACGCTCGTACCTCTCTTTTTACTGTATTGGACCACCTATTCACCACCTATTCACATTACACATAATTCATCTATCTTGTTTTTTGGTTTTGTACTCGGTCTCTACTTCAGAAACCACGCACAACATATATTGTTTCAATAACTGCACCATCCTTTTCGCAATCATGTCTTTAGCTTTATAAAATTTTGCTGACTTTACGCAATGTTCACATCACATCTTCCCTTCTCAAGGGCATTTAAAATTGTATTTCATAAATTAACAACAACAACAACAACAACAACAACAACAACAACAACAACAACAACAACAACATAAAAACGTCTTTATGTTTTTCTGCAGCTTGGTCTCTGATTATACAACTGNACAACAACAACAACAACAACAACAACATCAACAACAACAACAACAACAACAACAACAACAACAACAAAAACACCATAAAAACGTCTTTATGTTTTTCTGCAGCTTGGTCTCTGATTATACAACTGACCTTTCCTAAAAGCTAACACAAAAATAAAGCTTTGCCCACGGCTAAACTAAGCCAGCTTTTTGAGCCCGCTTGTTAGTTACTTACTTAGCAGCTCTGTTTTTCACAGTCATCGCTTGTTTTAACAATTTCGCTTGTTTTAACAATAACTTTGATCATTATTCAGACATTAACGTCTTCCGGCCCACGACAAATAGGGGATTGTTAGTCCTGGCTGACTGATTCAAGAAACTAATTTATCTTACTTAGGCATCTTCAAGAGACAATGAAACTCATAGCACCAACAGAGCTTTTCGACGAATCTGATTGGTTGCCGCAATTTTAAACATCTCTGAGAATGGTTGAGACATATTTTTTACTTCAGGTTTTTTTGGTTTTTGGGTTTGTTTTTTTTTGCGGCAAGGTGAGTCTGACGATCTGAAGAAGGTCAATGAAAACAAACAGTATTGTATTTCGTTGACTGGCATGATATTAACCCTTTAAAAGCCACTGCACCAAATAGGGAACATGAGTTTGGAGTTTCCATAATATCTTGTTTGATAAGCTTTAGAATTTGAAAGTTTGCAGGAGCCAAATTGTAAACGCTTCTTAGAGCCATTTAATAAAAATTTCTTCTCGAACCACAGGAACGTTCTGAGATGGCCAAGACTAACCTGCAGGTCTGGTGCCACCACTGTGCTCAAATTATATACTGTTTACACTGGGGGTCCTTTGGTTAAATTTTTCCACAATTTTAAATTACATGAAAAGGGGTTAAAAATTTGGCCTTCTTTTGCAGATCACAGGTCCGCACAAATGAAATCCGTTGAAGCCTTTGGGAAACTGATTGCAACAATTATTTTTTTACAAATTCAGAACTGAAATTCACCACTTTTGCGGTGTGGTTTCATGTTATATGATTACTTCAACACATCTGCTACTATCGACTCGGACAGTCCAATTTTTTTTGACCAATTAGGCTCCTGCAACCTTAAGTCCTCAAAGATATAACCTACAACACAAATTCGTAATCTTTAAATTGATTTATTAGACTTCTGTGCTCATTCACTCTGTGCTGGTAAACCATTATTTTTTCTGTGTTTTTACTCTTAGATCATAGAGGGTTAATTGCATCGCTAAAGCTCATCAATATTTTCATTTTATTCATATTAATTCAACATTTTGTATTTATTCATTAATGTTGAAAATTATTAGTTGTACCAAACTGCAAGTGCACGAAGCTCTTTGCGTACAGTATCCTATCCTATCAGACATGCAGCTTTACACTCAAAATGATAAGGCTTCTGGAAAACAAGAAATCTATGTAAGTTTGCTTTTTTTCAGGGACTTGGGGAGGGGGAGGGGTTCAGAAAAAGGGGATTTAGGATAGTGGAATGGGGCATAATTGCAGAGGGAATCTTTCGTGCAAAAAGATGGATATTTTTATACTCAAGTTTAATTTCTAGTTCAAAATCTTTAATAGGCGTTAGCCAGACCAGTTCAAATGATACACTAAAAAAACAATTAGAAACAGAAAGAACAACATTTACAGAACAGACACACACACAAACACACACACACACACACACACACACACACACACACACACACACACACAAGGATATTAACTTAAAAAATAAAATAAAAAAATAAAATACAATAAATAATATATATGCTTAGCCGACACCTAACTTCGATTTCCGGCTTAGAACACAATTATGCTTGTGGCTTGTTAGGCCAAACAATGGTTTTGTCTTTAAAACAGCGATCTCTTCTTAAGGACTGATTCATTCTCCATGCTCTTAAAATCTCAAGTGACTCGAAGCAAGGGAAAACAATCAGGTCATGAGAAGGGGAAACATCGATTTGGCACTTATACATCAGTTGTCTTTTAGAAATGACCTGAGGCTACATACATTATTCTATGTGTAAATGTTCCACTTGAAACAGCACAACGATTATTTTGTTCAATACATTGTCATGCTGAACTCTTTCTGGGTACTAAAAGGTGGGCCACCCAATCGTTGAGTTCGGAAGGCAAGAACAGCCATCAAATTGCCATTGATACTGTTCCGATTCAGAAGGATGGGATTTTGTATTTCAAATATTAGACGTTTTTAGTTCAATTTTCTGTGTCGTAACGCCCTGAGGGACAAGAAGCCAGCTGTATACGAAGTTTTTATGTACTATGAAATCCTTTACTCATGAAATTCGGAAAAACAGCGCTCCAAAATGAATTTAGATAAGTATCCCCTATTGCCTCTTCTCTCTTTTTACATCAGGGATGGGCCTTGAATTATGAAATACATTGTACATGGACATATAAAGATTACGAAGTAGTTTTTATTCAATACATTGTTAAGCTGAACTCTTCCTTGGGGCTTTTGTTTGAAGGAAATGAACATGCAAGATCACAATGCATTCAAAGGTAAAGAAAGGTGCATTTTATCATGTCCCACATACGTTTTACTATTTTATCTATGTAGCTATTCTGTATATGCGCCATCCTTACTTTCTCTTATGTAAGAGAACATAATATAACTCCAACAGAGTCCTTGTTCATCTCTTTACTCCTAATTTCCCCTCAAGTGCTAACGTTTAAGAGAAGGAAGTCGGTAAGAGGAAGTCACCGCGTAGAAGGTAAATTATTTGTTTATGTTAATTGCGCAATCCAGAGCTTATCATGTACATTTAGATAAAAAGTGAAGAGGCATATTTTTTTAATAGGAGATTTCAAGAGGAATACTGAACAAATTTACCTGTTGGTTAGAGAATTTGCTCTCACCTGATTTTTAAAATTCTTATTTTTTATATTTGTTCATGCAAACATAGCTGATTATCCATTCTTCTTATTTGTTGAGATTAAAGCAAGTGAGAAGCAGCATGTGCTTTGTCCGGGCAAAACTAAATGTGGCAACAGCAACGGCGGCAGCAGCAGCTGCGGCGGCAGCAACAACAACAGCAGCAGCAGCAGCAGCAGCAGCAGCAGTAGAAACAGCAGCAGCAGCAGAAGCAGCAGCAGCAGCAACAACAACAACACCAGCAGTAGCAGCACATGGAACAAGAACATCACCATCACCATCACCAACATCACCAAGACCATCACCACTAACAACATAAAGATTCACATTCTCTCACCACTAGTATCTTCTCCCATCCCACAGTTTACTCATTTTTAATGTTGATACTCTCTCATTATTCTCTTCCAGCTTCAGAGTGGATCTCTTCAGGCACACGTTTCCCAGATTCGTCATCGGCTCTATATTCATCGTCGCATGTTTTCTATTACTGTCCTTGATATCAGACTCAAGACTATCAAATCGCCAAGACAAGATTTTCGGTAGAAAGCTCGATTATCTAAAGAACGACACAAAACATAGTCAGGTACATCGGAAGCTTGGTGGCTCCCACAAACTCTTCTTCGACTCAGAGAATCCCGACACGGCCACTGTTGTTGGGACTAGGTCTAGAACTAAATCTGGTGCGAGATTTTTCGAGGAGGACTTCCCAGAAGTACAGGCCTCGCCGAGCGTGTCTTCGGTACTCGCAGCATTTTATAAGAAGGTAGCTCTGCGTGATAGAAAACTGATTAATCCTCATAATTTTAACTACATTCACAACGTCCCGAATGCGTGTGTGGGAAGGAAGATAGAGCTTCTAGTGGGTGTTCCCACTCGCACTGACAGCTTTGAAGCTCGCCAGGCCATCAGAGAAACGTGGGGTGAGTATGGAACAGTTCCCACCAACAATGCTGTTATTCTGTTCTTCTTGGGCTCAACCCGTGACAAATCCGTAAGGGACAAGATCGACGCAGAAGCTGAAGAATATGGCGACATTGTGCAAGAAGATTTCTTGGATTCATATCGAAACTTAAGTCTGAAGACGGTAGCCCTGATGAAATGGGTGAGCACCTATTGCTCTGATTCAACATTTGTGCTCAAAGCTGATGACGACATGTACATAAACGTACCCCGCTTGGTTTTGAAGCTCAGAGAACAGTTGAAGAGGGGTCCAGTATTCCTCGTGGGAGCCCTTCATTACAGCACCGCTCCCTTCCGGGATAGAAATAACAAATGGTCTGTGACCAAAGAAGAATATCCTTCGAGGATATTTCCAAACTACCTATCGGGCACGGCGTATGCCATGACCACCAGCGCAGCCTTGAGGCTTTACGTGGAATCCTTGTATGTGAAGAACTTGTTTCTTGAGGATGTTTACCTGACTGGCATGGTAGCAGACAGAGCTGCTGTGCCCAGGGTCAGAGAAAAGGATTTCAACCCTAGCAAGCTGGATCCAGAAGGGTGTAGCTTTAAAAAAATCATTAGTGGGCACAAGAATTCCCCAGATGAAATAAGAAAGATCCACAGGGAACTGTTTGACCCCGATCTCAGATGCAACGAGGACTAGAAGCGATTGTTGTCACTGTTTTTCTTCGTCGTTGATGTTATTATTTTCATCATAAATGTTAATGCTGCTTTCGCTGTTTTGGATATCATGCAAGTTTGTATCTTATTTGCATTTATATATTTTTTTCTGATGTCGTGTCTACAACTGAGTAGAAGTTGTATGCCAATCCATATTTCCGTAGTCTGAACTACGACGGGGTATTTGATGTGCAATTGTGATGCTTTTCGTTCAAAGCTGTTTTGAGATTTCCTCGGATCTGAAATTGTATAGACAGAGATCTATTTCGCGACTCCATTGTTCTCTTGTTCTTTGTCCATTTTTTTTCCAATTTTGACAAAGCTTCAAAGCGTCACTGTTCACCAACGTGCAATATGTAATATTTGGCAGCGAGCTGTATTAACTGTTATTTAAACCTATAATAGGAAAATTCTAATTCATATAAAATTTTATTAACAAAATAGACAATATGCCATTTGGGGATAGGATATTTCGAAAGTTGTGAGGACTCTCGGTAAGTGCCATTTTATTCAATCTCCCGTGTGTGTTTGTTCTACAGTATCTCCAGTGAAACGAAAACTTCTCTGTCGTACTTTGTATTTTCGGGCTGAATTATATTCGTAGCGTAAAACAATGGTATTTCGAGCATAGAAAGCCTTACTCTCTGAGATATTAAAGGGGTGAAAATTTCAAGGCTATTTTCAGACCGAGTAATATGTTGTACCACCTCCGACAGGTATAACATACTGAATGAGAAAACACTAAAGTTATCAAGCCTCACACTAGAGATAAAATACAGTCTCAAAGATTTCACTGGATTATTTGGAATTAGATAAGAAAAGCACTGGATTCTTGTTCAAATCTGAACATCAAATAACATGAACATTAAACCGTAGCCAGACAGGGGACATAAGCGTGGCAAAAGTGAATTCAAAGTGAACATTTATCTCCCTTCTTTCTTATGATACCAATATCAAAGAAAATATTAAAAAATGAACGTAGCTAGATCAAGATAACATTGAGGTCGAGTTGTGTGAGCTGTGGTTTGCTATCTCAAGATAGCACTAATCTATTTATAAAATCCGGAAGTGAAAGATCTGAGATGGCCAATACAAGCTAGTGTGTAAGTCTAAACGGCCAGTCAGATTCCTAGACAAATCCTGTTTTAAGTGTGATAACCTTATGAAAGTTGTATTTTTAATAAATCCGAATGAAAGAGAAGTATCAGCCAGTAAAGTGTAGCTGTTTCGATCATACCAGTCAGTCACATATCGATATTTATCGCTTGAGCTTGACTGATGCAGAGCTGCGTTTGTCTGGTCCCTGCAGTTTGACAAAAGGACAAGCCAAACCCGCTCCTTAACAAAGAGGTATCAGAAGAACGTTTTTGGTTGGTGCGTGCCAATCACTGTGAGGAAGGATGCAAACCTACTAGAGATTTGTTAAAAATGTCTTTGGGTTCGCTGGAGGAGAAAGCTTGGCAACATGGTGGCAGTCATATATGGTTTCGAATGTGTTAATGGAAAGTCTTATCAACGGCCTTGTTTTGGGGGAGGATGTGTCAAGAATGAACAAGGATGTATGCTTATAAACGAGACAAAGATGTCAGTACATGTTACATCGCAAACACCACTCGCAAGTCAGTGCAGTTTCTGTCTCTCCCTCATTAGTCGCAGCCATCTTGGTTGCCTACAGACTGATTTTGTCTTTGCTAAGGAAGGGGTGTGGCTTGCCATATCGTCAATTGCAGGGACCAAACAAGCGCAGCGGAAGAAGTTGCAGTCGTACTTCCTGGTTTATTTATGCACTGGTTGTGCAGCCTCGTTTATTTATGCACTGATTCTGCAGCCTTGATATCCAACATTGTCTCTTCTGGTAGACCGATAGTCTAACTTGTCTAAGCATGGCTGCAGCATCAATGGTAAAATTGCAAGGCAAGTGCAGTATATCCAAACCATTGTTTGGCCACTAATAGATCCTTTTAGCTTATAGATAAAGTTGTGAGTTTTTGACTTTCAAGTAAGACATTTTTTTCCCATTCTTCCACCATAGCTTTGTAAGTAAATTTAAGAAAGACTCACGGGGTAGATTTGTATAGAATGGCGCGTGAATGGAACTCACAATTGAAAATGAAAAGTGGAAAGACCAAAGCAATTATAGAAAAGGCATTTGGGAAATAAGGAATCTCTATAACGCCCACTAAAGAACTGTAATGTTGGCCTTATGTTATGCTTTATGGTTGGCAACAGGATTGAGTTGTAGTATAAGTGCATTTGTTCATTGTTATATGACCACCAAATGTTGTAGTATAAGTGCATTTGTTCATTGTTATATGACCACCAAATAGGCCTACAGTGTTTTTTTGTTGCTGTGCTGGCTTTACTTAATGTCGGCTAGAGCAATAGGGCTCAGTTCTGCGCCCACTAAATAACTATAATGTTGGCCTAATGTTATGGTTGGCAACAGGGTTGAGTTGTAGTATAAGCGCATTTGTTCACTGTTGTGTGGCCATCAAGTACAGTGTTTTCTTGTTGCTGTGCTGGCTTTACTTATTGTCGGCTAGAGCAATATGGCCCAATTCTGCGCCCACTAAAGAACTATAATGTTGGCCTAATGTTATGCTTTATGGTTGGCAACAGGGTTGAGTTGTATTATAAGTGCATTTGTTCACTGTTGTGTGGCCATCAAGTACAGTGTTTTCTTGTTGCTGTGCTGGCTTTACTTAATGTCGGCTAGGGCAATATGGCCCAATTCTGCGAGCATATCTAGCGTCAAATGTGATTTACCTGGTCGTCATTCCCTCAACAAAGACACATTCATTTCCATTCATGATTAGAAAAGCTTGTTTTTACATACAATGGATATCAAAAATTTTACCAATGTTAACTGCTTCGTGTAAATGCAGGATTTGTTACGAATCTCCCAATTTTCCTTTTTGCAGTCCTTAATTATAATATGTCTATGTTTAATTATTGTTTCATCCTTATCTACATATCGGGTGGCCTCCTAAAAAGTTTACTTATTCTAAAGTTTAATAACTTCAGTATTCAAATGTTATGCAGTTGAAATTTAGAACTTTTCTCGATGGATATTTTCTGCCAATGCTGTAAATTTCAATGATCCAGGTGCAATGGTATGTCACAGCTGAAAAACGGAAAAACACATATCTAACAGTGGCAAACCCAGGTGTGTCCTGCACGCAAATCTGCTACTTACAAGAGACCTGTGATTATTTTGGTTTCAAAAGGACATCCGGCATGTCATTATTTTTTTGACATGTGTTAAAATTTTTTTTTTTTTTTTNAAAGTATAGCGCTTAGATCTAGGTTCAGGAAACTTGCAATGTTGAAAATTATGGATTATACCTAAATTCTCCCCCTGTTTCTTTTTTACACCTTGAAGTTACTGGACTTCCACTTAAATGAACTTTTTTTTCGTCTACCCAGTATGTCTATCGTTCATGTTGTTGTACAAAGTCGTATTCCGTGAAATTATGTTAACCCTCTAGTGCCCAGCCCTATTTACAAATGGCACAAAATGTCCGAGCTCCAGTTTTTGGATCACTGCTGGATCCACTATGCTGAAACAAGCAACAAAATAATAATAATAATAATAATAATGCGGTTTATAAGTCTCATATCCAGACTAATGCCCGCTCATGCCACTTCACACTATTATGGTGGGGTGATGATCTTGGTTTGCTTTTTCTTTGTACCACGAAATGTATCAGATCTGATACGCTGGGCACTAGAGGGTTAATTACAAATAATGCTATCGGAATAATTTTGTTCTGAATTTTGACCAGGTTCTGATGACAGTTGACTGTCACAGTCAAAGACAGATTGTCTTTTTCAGAGATAGAAATTTGCAAACTGGGCTATTTTTGTGCTTGGTACAACCCAGTACATCATCAAATGTCACAGACAAATATAAGTGAAAAAGTCAGCGCTTAAGCAGAGCTTGAGATTAGCATTATGTGCTTGCGTTGTGTCTAACATATTTTTTAAAAAAATTCCCTCTCCTCAAAAAAAAACTCACTCAAATGAGACAGGCAAACCGCCTATAACTGTGACCATAAGAATTCATGAACAAACTCAAAAGGTTCCAAAACATTTTTAAGGGGGGGGGGAGAGAAGGGGGGGGATGNGGGGGGATGATTTGGTCTCTTCACACTGGTAAAATATTTGCATGTGATGGCGTTTTCGCCGAACCATAAATTTGTGGAATACGATGTTTTACATTAACATGGACACTATCGGTATAAGTCTGAGCGCGAGTTCGCATGTTCGCCAACAGCAATGCAATGTATAAATAGATCAGCCTTGAACTTTGCAATGTTGCCTCTTGGTTTGTTTGTTTGTTTGTTTGTTTGATTTTCTTAAAGGTGGTGAAAAGAAAACTTTAACTTTAAAAGGAGGGGGGNGGGGGGGGGGCACTACACTTTCCCAAAGATAGTAATGCAGATAACACAGATAACATGGTATGCAACCTATTCCCATGAGTGCACTGAATTTCTATGCAAAGTTGAACACCAAAGTGCTGAATGGTGCATTATTTTCCCTGAGCAATGACGATCTTAGGACAACTATCATTTGCAATAGCACCAAATATTTGAAGCCACAATTCACCCATAAATCTCCGATATCTATGTGCGTGCTCCTACAGAGGTTTTCTCGGACCTTCTGTCCTGATGCACAGTTATGATGAACTAACCACACACTCTGATGTAAAACAAAGTAGCTTTATAATATATCTCGACAGGAAATCCGCAAAAAGCCACTGTTATATCGTGCATAATAGTACCTAAAAGACATACCGGTACATGGTATCAAACAAGTGGTGCTATCCGAAATAACAACCATCACCCTTGAAGGAGAAAAATGCATCACTTAGCACTCTGATGTGCAATTTTGCATGGAAATCTAATGCGCTCATAGGGATAAATTGCACACTACGTTGTATGCATGACAACCTCTGGAAAAGGGGAGTACCTCCTCTTAAGAAAGATTTAAAGTTGTGGTAACGTTCCATACATAGTCTAATCCGCTCAGTGGCAGCTGTTGGAGCATTACATTTTAAGAATTGCTTTAATTGGAATGTTGCAATTAAACCAAAAAAAAAATGCTGCTCTTAAGCGAAAAGAAGGTCACAATGACTTGCAACTGAGTGTAGTCGACTATACTAGTGAAATCTAACGAACTTTATCTATTTGTTCTGCATGTGCGAATTTAATTTTTCTTACTGTTTTTGGACGGTGAGTATTGAAAAAAAAATGATGTCGATAATTATGACGATGCAAGGACCAATGATGATAGTGGTGTCAGTAATGGTGGTAGTGAGGAGGTTCCGACAGTGTTGATCATGATGTTAACGAAGGTGATGATGATTATGGTGATAATGATGAAGATGATGATAAACACCACGTGCAATGACACTAATTCACAGTGTAGACCATAATGTTGTGAAAATTTGAATCACCTTTTTTTTTTCAAAAACTGAAAGGGTGTTAGTCAATGAGGTACAGTGACACCGCTGGTGTGTTAACCAGTCACAAACTGAACTGTCAAAATAAACCGACCCTTACTATTATCATTGTGCTACAGTGTGGTCAGTCCTCTTCTGACGTCAGCTGCAACAGTTAACAAAGGTTGTTTGGTTACAAGACCTATGAATACAAACGGTTTTTAACATTCCATTTTCCTGCATAATGAAGTGCGCCCCTTCGGACCTCACCAGTGAGACCCAGAAGGAGACAAGACTACGGGGCATTCCAGGATCTTAGACCTGCCAGGCAGCAGCATGGCCAAAAAAAAAATGAAAACACATTTGTTGAGGGCGAACTGAAGGGTGTCAAGCAAGGCCACACCATTTGCTGCTAACGAATCAAAGCTAATAATCACCAAGAATACGTCGGTGACCTAATATTGCGCATGCATGGAAGGTAGTCACGCCTCCCCAAAAAATTGACAGCCCTGACGCCAGTATCACTGGCTTTGTTATGAAAAGGCTGGAATTGAAAACTGTTTGAATTGCTAGTGCAGTTCTAGAAGTCTTTGGACACCGATTGAACAGAAAAAAACAACTATTGAATGGGAGAAAAGAATTTAGCTCATCATCATTAATACAATTCTTCATTTCAAAGTAAAGACTCAAGTTATAAATTATGTATAAGCCATTTTAATCTTCCTTCACAGCTGTGCACACGCTGTTTTTATACCCTTATGTTATAATCAGATCGGTTGAAATAGCATTACATGCATATTGATGACATTAAGAGAACAATAATAGTCAAAAAGTTATTGCACGCATTGTAAATGATAAATGATTAAAGAAACAATACTGCACGTAACTTTCAACCCATGAAGAAAAATAAAGGAACCGAAAATAAACAATCAATAGAAAATGATCAATAATAACTTCAAATATTTGGGATAAAATAACCCTTGTATGTAAATAAACATTCTGGACAAATTTACGACATGCAAGACATTGATATTACACTTAACATGACTAGATCTGCTCATATTTATTTTTATAGATTACTAATTGCTAGCATGAGAGCTCCAGACAAACATCACGCAGCCTATCACTTTGAAATATTAGTTGTCAGTGATTACCCTAGTCCCATTTTATCATTAAAAGTAACTTTTTACTTCTTAGTCAAGCATCCTGTGGTACATTGTACCTTCCCTCTCCTCACTCATGCATAGATTTTTTTTTTGGTCATAAGGAGCATTTTCAACATTTCAGGGTAATGGATGGCTTTGAAAGTGAACAATTCAGTCATATATTTTTTACACATCTTATAAAGCTACTGGAAGGTGGTGCTTTCAGCCCAAATGCAGCAGCTTTACTGTTTTAAGCGTTTAGCTGCCGTTCAAAACCTCTTCTTCAGACTCCTTTTGTTTCCACAATTCTGGTACATTTCTCTCTTTGTATAACAGCACCCGATTATTTTGAGGCACTCTCTATCTCATAACTAAAGTACAGTTTTAGACTCAATATGCCGAGGATTTTCATTTCAGCCATTTATGGTGATTTGTTTGTATCAATACAATGTCAATTATTCATCCATCTTCAGACTTTCACTCGTGGTATTCCATACATGATGTACGTTTTCTCTTTCAAGGCGGTATTTTCATCTCTCTTGGCTTTCTGAAACATTTTGTCCATGGAGGACTTGCTCGGCTGCTTCTCGGCAACTTGCCTGAACTGTTCCATTTCTTGAGCACGATGTGGTCTAAGAAGTATCATGCCCGAAAGATGGCAGTTCATTTCTTTCCTCCAGGTCACCCAGGACTGATATTCTTCAGGACTGTTTAGCTGTGCAGGGTCATTGCCACACGTGAGATTGTGGTTGTCTCTAGGCGTGAGACGGAAGGGTCTTGTTTGCGGTTGGGCTTTATCAGATTGGGAGACATCTATTGCCATATAATTTTGATGAGATGGCTTGGGTCTCTGAGTGACTTGAGAAGCATTTCTTGGAGATGTGTCCACTGTTTGACTGTCAGGAGCTGTAGAATGAAGTCCTTGTGGTAGCCCTGAACTTGTTGCATGAGAGAGATTGTTCAAATTAACCTCGTCTCTCTTAGTCACTAGGGCGACACAAGCAGACTTATGTCCTGAATTCAGCGTTGCACATTGACTAGTTGTGGCCTTTGAAGGTCCAGATTTTGCACTTTTTTCTGCATCAATTTGTGGCACAAATGGACCAGATTTCAAATGCGCTCGAATATCTGTAACAACCTGATCCATACTTCTTCCATTTGCAGGAATATTGTTATGCTTGGGCTGCGATCCAAGCTTCCATACATCAACATTTTTTGAATATGGAACTTTGGTTACGGCTTTGGTATGATCAAGATTATTTTGCGTAGAGACCACAACTTCATCGTTGACGTCACATGTAGAGTTGTGATTCTGGGACACATTGTTACTTGATGTATCCAAACTATCCTCACAGCAAGTCGTTTCCATGGTATAATCGGCTAGTGGTTCTTCAAAATTGCTGTCGGTGTTCGATCCTTGAACACTTGCAGAGTTATGGAACATGGGTATGAAGACTGCTTCGTCAGTTTCAAAGACTTCCTCTTCGGGGGGTGCCGTTGGAGTGATGGGACAATGGCCAGTTCCAGAATGACTTTCGTTACTAACATAACGGCTGACCTCTTCACGTCTTTTACTCTTGTTCATGCCCTCACGTTTGTTTGCTTTGGTCATACCAGTGAGTCGGTTTCTGATATCTTCAAAGAAACTCGTCTTTGCTCTAGTTCCATTGTCCTTCTTGGCATGTCGTTTATTTCCGACTGGACCGTCGTCTTCTGTGGACAGTCTTGAGTAAAACGGCGTAAGATCTGGGTACAGCTGTGTGGGCATTTTCTGACGGTAGCAGTGCACGAACACTTGTGTCTGCGTTTCGAAAATCTGAAAAATAGAAAAACAATATTAGGAATGCAGGGTCGGTTTATTATGATATAGATACCGATGGATGGATTT
>JAWQUT010001085.1:1807-11851 GCA_033807755.1 Ellobium chinense | reverse complement strand
ACACACACACTCCCCATATCTCTCCATGTGAACCATACTGTTTTTCTCCGCCGTCTTTATGAGGGTCGTGCTTGTTGACTATGTGTTGTTACACTGCGTTTTGAGAGTATAGATCTCCTGCCGATGATGAGTTTCGCCGACATACTGAAAATAAACTACTAGTGCTTCTGTAGATTGTTTCCTTTTGTGAGCACATCCACATGGGATCTTCTGGTGGTACCGAGAAGATCAGATTTCACAACGAACTAGAAATTGGATACAGTATGAATTTCAGATCTTGTTTGTAACAAGTATTATAATCATAGCATCAGGACATGCCATAACATTATGCGCGTGCCCACAAGAAGAGGAAAAAAACATCCCCGAGTTGAAAAATTACAGCTCACTAAGGGCTCCCTTGCTGAATAGGTTAGCATCCTTTAGTGAAGACCTACATGCACTTAAATAAACTGTGGTGGAGAGGGTGAGAGTGGGTGGGATCGCACGGATTGTAAATGTCAGCATGGGGTTTCTTCATGTGCGTCAAGTTTTTTTTTGATGCATTGTGAAGGAATGTTAAACATTGTGTTACATGAGATTAACGACACAGCCTCAGGGGACATGTCTCTGGCCTTGATAAATTACTTGTCATGAACGCCATAATCATGGTGTATGTTACATTTTTATTGTTAGAGCATGCCTCCGTAACTCTAACAATCAAGAACATTTTTTCTATTTTTGCCTCGTCCAGTAAGTTGCAAAACAATAACAATAAGAGTGATTATGATCGAGATAGTATAGTGGTAGTGGTGGTAGCAGAGTAGGTGATGGTGGTGGTGATGATAATGGTAATTGTAATAGTAGTGATAGGTCTAGTCTTACTTGGAGTAGTAATGACTGTAACAGAAAGTACAGTAGTAGTTGTTGTCGTATTAGTAGTTGTAGTAATAGTAATAGTAGTAGTAATAATCGTATTAGCAGCAGCCGTATGTTTTACAATTACAGTACAGTAGAAGATTGAAGTCACCCTAAGACTATGAATATCGGCATCTACAGCAAATAAATGGAGCAGTTTAAGTTTACTTAATGGATGTGCGTATAGCCAGCAAAACCTACAGATATAACCAAGACCCCCATGTTCTTAAAACTTACTATGGTCAATAAAAAAAAAAACAACAACAGAAACCCAAATCATTTTAGTATTGCTATTTATGACGTCATCATCATCATGATCACCATCATCATCATCATTCTAACACTCAAATCACAAAAGAGAAGCAACAATAACAAACAAACAAACAACAACAACAACAACAACAACAGCAACAACAACATCAGCAACAACAACAACAGACCTATGTATGACGTACCACATGAGTCAAGAAACGGCCGCGGTCCACCATTACGGAAATTTTCACAAGGAACAAAATCAACATTATCCTCATCAACGACATCAACAACTTCAGCAGCAGCAACAAGTGTTACCGTATGAGACCCAGAGATATACTCACTCTCTCTCTCTCTCTCTCTCTCTCTCTCTCTCTCACACACACACACACACACACACACACACACACACACACACACACACAAACACAAACTCACATCATGACATCATGGCATCGTGTAACTTACCGTTCCTGCTCACTTTCTCTGCACTGCGATACGGTCGCTCTGCACTAACCGTCGTCACTTTCCCGCTGACTTTATAAACTGGGATCAGTCATCCATGCACAGCACAACAGTCAATGGCCAACATTGTTCCCACGGGCTGCTGCTGCTGCTAGCAACTTCTCTTTGTGTCCAAAATATAAGCGATGAATCATCGGGCGCTTATCTCACGCTGCAGTGACTTGGCCTGAAACAATCGATCATGCCATTGTTTTACCTTCGCTGGCCTTGCAGCGCTCGCGCTTACGCGTGTGACAAAGGGACTTAGCCAGTCACGGCGAACAGCTTGCTGAAATTTACAGAGGCGGGACGGATTGCACTTTTCTTATTGCTGCTGAAGGCAGTGATACCACCTTTGGAATTGTGTAAGCACTCAAGCATAACGGAAAATTAAAAACGACGCCATTAAGAGAAATATTGTAGTACTGGGATACTGCTGACCTTGTAGATCTTTTCTTTTTTTGTGTGTGTAATGCAGGTCTTAATTGTTGATAGTCTTATTGTAGGCTGTGTTCAGTGGCGTTGTTAACGATAATGTTGTTGTTATTATTGGTTGTTATCTTTGTTTACAAAGGTGGTTGTTATTGTTACTGTTGATGATATTGTAGATTTTTTATATAGTCTACAAACTACATTATTATTATTGCTACCACTGTTGTCTTTATTTATTTGAATTACCTCTTTAGTTGTTACCACCGTCGTAGCACCTCTTTAGTAGTTACCACCGCTCGGCATAATTATTCATATTCTTGCTGATATTATTTTTGTTGTAGTTATGACAGTGTCGTTCTCAATGCTCCCTGTTTTGTGATCAGTCTTTTATATTCTTTTTTTTGGGGGGAGGGGGGAGGAAAAAAGTGAGCGGGAGGAGGGGGGGGAGAGAGGGAGAATCCGACAGGCGACAAATCATAGGCCTACCTTCATAGACAGCACTAGTCAACAATGAAGTGCATACAAAAGACAGTTAGTGGGAGTGCTCACTGTGTAGAATCCTCAATTTCTCTTTTGAACCGACAACCTAGGTTTACATGCGTGCTCTTTTCATTAAGGAGAAAAATTGTTATTTCAGTAGAAACTGTAAAAAAGATCGTTACAACACAAGAAGAGTAAGAAACAGTTCCGCTATTGTGCACATGCCACGTTGCAGAATTTCACTTCCGGCGTCCAGGATTTTTCCACGCGACACTAGCTGCACATGTGTACTCTAGCGTAACTAATCGGCAATCGCGCTGGCGGTTTTACGACTTTGACTGATTATCCACTTTGTACTTTTTACGGCATGCTGTGATGTCATTACAAAGCATAGCGATTGTAGGCAAGGTTAGCAGAGAAAGCACCAACAGTCTGCAACAAGCACAGTCTGCAACAAGCAATAATATGAACAATATCGGATTAGCGTTGTCATAACATGGATATGGAGATATATTTAGGAACACACTCATCATAGTTTTGGGGATTTCCCGAGCGCAATGACATCGATTGACGAGTTAGCTACTCCTGGTGGCCAGAAAAGTCGTCAAAATTAGGCCTTTATCAGGGGTAGATATTTGTTTCACACGCTTAAAAGTCCACATTATTTTTTTTTTTTAAGACTCCAAACATTTTCATTCGGCCTGACCATTTGTGAGAAAACACCGTTGGAATTTTGGGATTTTCACCCTTCGTGTGACGCCATAAAGCGAGAAAAGCTAGCAGACACAATAATGCGCAAACTGTTAGGACCAATCGTCTGCTAGCCAGTCTCGCTTTTTGACGACAAGCAGCAAGAGTAATGGTGACGTGTGCAAGGTTAAAATCCAGACATTTCTGTGGGTTTTTTTTTTTCTGTGCCCTAAATTGACAGGTGGAAAGAAAGATATAAGCGGCTTAAATTTTGTGAAAAAAATAATGTGGATTTATTAGGCTGTAAAACAAATAACCATCCGTAGCCCTTCAGCGGGAAGTTACTTTGGGCCTTGGGGTCATGACTCACGATCTCTTGTGTGACTGACTCAGCCTCTCAGGACAAAGAGCTGATACGAATGGCTGCGTTTCCGAAGGCGTGAGCGAACGGATGATTATGGTGCTGACTCATGATACAAATGTCGCGCGTTTGATTCCTGTCAAATTCCTGTAAATCATGCTGCACTTGGAAAAGCACTTCAGCCATGATTTTCACAGTAAGGTTCATCCATTCTTAAAATGGTCATCTGACTATAGACAGCGAAGGCTATATGTCAAATGCTAATGTCCCCCATCTATAAAAAAATAAATGACAGTAGATATTGTATGTTATCTAGAGAGTGGAGAACTTTGATAAGTAGTAATTGGATCATAATGATGTGAAGTAGCATAAGTATTACTTGCCTGGATAGGATACTTACATAATATCATTTTGTTGGTGCACGTTAAATATAGTCTAGTCTTGCCCCAACAACGAACATAGATTTACATAATTCAAAAGTAGATCAACAAAATCACGGTGGATTTACAAATTTCCAATGAAAATACGACAATGGTTACTTTTGTCAGCATTTTTTGTATAACTACTTCTATTACCCTTACAAAGTTAAAATCTATTCTTTTCTTTCAAATGAGAGAATTCATTGGAGTCGAAATGAAAAATGTACTAACTAGTTCCGCTTTTTCCAAAAGGCCGGTGTCTTTTGCAGTCTTATACACTCGATCCTGCTTAATTGCAATCTGATAATCACAACTTACATTAAAAATTTAATCAAAAGGGGTTTTCAAATAAAATTTTATATTGCACATAAAAGTAACTGAATAATCGTCCCTCCTTTTAATCTCAACTTTCTTCATACTTCCGAAAAGTCGAAAAGTGGCGATCAAGCAGAGTACACTGTAAAATATTCTATCTATCTATCTATCTATCTATCTATCTATCTATCTATCTATCTATCTATCATCTATCTATCTATCTATCTCTCTCTCTCTCTCTCTCTCTCTCTCTATCTCTATCTATCTATCTACACTATTGTTTAAAACTATGGCAGGAGCAAACGATGGTCACACCCACCCACTCATGTATAGAGTTGCATTCATCAATAAATCAATGTTCAATGTTCTTGAATTCAAATATTAAACGCTTGCTAAAGCTGCTCCAGTTTGTGGAAATTTATTATGTCTAAATAAAGATTTGTACGATGTTTTTCCTGCAGCTTTGTTGGTTCCTTTATCATAGGAATCTTTTCCACTGGGGAGTATTTAATGCTCGTTGATTAAATTATATTGTGTGGATTGATTACAGGTTTGTGACACCTATTAGAAGGGCAAATCACTCATTGTGTACAACCCAATTAATCCGCTAATATATAAAATCTTCCTTTTTGGGGGCCTGCCAGACACACGCTTTTTAAAAAATATTTTTTTCTCGTTTTCCCTTTTCCTTGTCTCTCTTGTCTTCCTCCCATCCGCCACCACCTCCCCCCACCTTTGACATACACACACCCAGTGTTAGCAAATAATGCACCAAATTTGGCCAATTAAAAAAAAAATGTTCCTTTTTCCTTCCCTACTTCCACCCCCGGCCCCACCATCAACCCCTACTCCCACCCAGCCCACCGCCCACCTACCCTTAAGAAAAATCACCCTTTAATGTAAGAAGAGCTCAGGAGTTAGCGGACTTACGTAAAAAAGATAGTAAACTTTTTTGGAAAAATATTAAAACTTCAAAACCATCTGCAAAAGAAAAAAATTGCAATTTTTATGATTACTTCAGTAAACTTTTAAATAGGGACGTGACAGTTGGAGAAAGGGAAAGGGAAGAAATTGACATATGGGAACCGTCTGATGCAGAAGTTAATGTGCTTGAATTGGACAAGATAATAAGTATAGCTGAAGTTGAGGAGGCAATTAAGAATTTAAAAACAGGCAAGGCCTCCGGATACGATAAAATTATTAATGAATTTCTTATTCATGGTGGCCAAACTGTCAAAGATTTTCTATGTATTTTGTTCAACAAGATTTTGGAGTATGAATATTTTCCGGAAATCTGGGCCATAGGTACTGTGGTCCCAATATTCAAAAGTGGCGATAAATCAAATCCAGAAAATTATAGAGGCATAACTTTAATTAGTTGTCTGGGAAAATTATTTACTACCATTATTAATAGTAGATTAAACAAATGGACGGAAGATAAAAACAAATTTTGTGAAGGCCAATATGGACTCAGAAAGTCAAGGGGAACAACCGATTGCATATTCATTCTTCATGGAGTTATTGAATACCTTTTGGCGAAAAAGAGAACTTTATACTGTACGTTCTTAGATTACGTTAGGGCATTTGACTATATAGAGAGAGGTGCATTGTGGTATAAAATCTCGAAGGAGGGTGTTAGCTCTAAAATTATATGATTATTGAGAGATATGTATGGAAAGGTAAAAATTGGGAATAGACTCAGAATTAAGTGGCATGTGCAATATAGGTGGCAAAATTAATGGGAAGAGTATTGTTCCTGATGCGAGGTCGGACAAAGTGTATACAACGACTACAGGCTTGTTACAGGGTGAGAGTATTTCACCTTTTTTTATTTTCAATGTTTGTTAATGATCTAGAAAAAGTAGAACCTGAAAACGAAGTCGGAGTAAATCTCCAGAATTTTGCAATTAAATTGTTAATGTATGCAGACGACATGGTTCTATTCAGTGACACTAGAGAGGGACTACAGAGGGGACTGAATAATGTAGAAAAATACTGTGATAAATGGGGAATAAATGTGAATACAGAGAAAACGAAAGTGGTGGTTTTCAGAAAAGGTGGAAAATTAGGCAGATTAGACCAATGGTATTTTAAAAATAGCTTATTAGAAACTGTGACCCATTTTAAATATTTGGGAATTTCATTCTCTAGTAGTGGGTCATTTTCTCACGGAATTAAAACTCTAGTCGATCAAGGAAGACGAGCATTGTTTGGTCTAAAATCTTACATCAACAAAAATCCAGAAATATCTCCACAGCTACAGATAGACCTGTTTGATAGCTTAGTTGCACCAATTCTTAATTACGCAAGTGAGGTATGGGGTTTCAGTAGTGCTGATCCTATTCAAAAATTTCATTTACAATTCCTTAAAGAGGTATTGGAGGTTAGACAAAATGTACCAAACTGTTTTGTCTATGGAGAGCTAGGGGTCTATCCTTTATTATTATCACGGAAAATTAAAATCATAAAATATTGGTTAAAATTAGTAGATGAAGAATTAGATGAAAACACTCATATTAAAAACATTTACAGGGAGCTATACACCCTCACTGAAACTGACCCAGTGCAGTTAACTGGGCTTCATTGACAAAACAGTTACTGTTTTCGACTGGATTTGGATATGCATGGGTAAATCAAAAAAAAAAAATAACAAAAGAACATTTATCAGGACGTTTACCAATCGTCCTCAGTCTATGTATATTCAAGAATGGCATGCGCAAGTTGAACAATGTAGCGATAATTGATTATACAAACATATAAAAGAAAACTTCAGTTACGAATTGTACCTCAATAAAATAACCAATAAATCATTCATGAATGCACTTACAAAAATAAGAATCGGTTCGCACAGCTTAATGACAGAAAGGGGAAGGTGGATCAGACCAAAATTAGAGTACAAAGACAGAGTATGCCACGTGTGCAATGATATCGAGGACGAATATCATTGTCTAGTTAACTGTCCACGTTTTCATAATTTTAGTAAGAAATATTTACCTGACTACTTACGTACAACACCTAGTATGATGAAATTCACAAAAATGTTTAAAGAAGAAAATATGAAGGAACTAAACAAACTTTCGCTCTTGTGCTATTAACATAATAAAAGAATATAACAAACTAATCTAAGACATTTTTCAACATTCTCTGGTTTGGTTCAACAACCTGATCGTAGAAAGCAGTTTAAAATGTGTGTGTGCGTGTGTGGGTGTGTGTGTGTGGGTGTGTGAGTATGTGTGTGTGTCTGTGTGGGTGTATCTGTATCTGTATCTGTACCACTGGTATGTGTCAAAAAAAAAAAAAAACAACCAACAACAAACATATTACTGTAACAGCTAATTTGAACTGAAATGACATTACTTTTGGATTTGTATGTTATTCTCTGAGTTACTTCCGTACTTTACTGTAAGCTATTTAGAAATTAGTATGTTGTAATTTAATGAGTAGAGTATGAATGAAATGTCTGAAGGTGGATCATGTGGGGCACAGTATGCTTGAGACTCTTTCATGTTTGTAAACTTATTGATGTTTGTCACTGGCCAAGTGCCTAATAAACTTAAACTTGAAACTTGAAACTTAAAATGGTCATCTGACTATAGACAGCGAAGGCTATATGTCAAATGCTACTGTCCCCCATCTATAAAAAAATAAATGACAGTAGATATTGTGTGTTATCTAGAGAGTGGAGAACTTTGATAAGTAGTAATTGAATCATAATGATGTGAAGTAGCATAAGTATTACTTGCCTGGATAGGATCCTTACATAATATCATTTTGTTGGTGCACGTATGTGAACAGAGACACATTAAATATAGTCTTGCCCCAACAACGAACGTAGATTTACATAATTCAAAAGTAGATCAACAAAATCACGGTGGATTTACAAATTTCCAATGAAAATACGACAATGGTTACTTTTGTCAGCATTTTTTGTATAACTACTTCTATTACCCTTACAAAGTTAAAATCTATTCTTTTCTTTCAAATGAGAGAATTCATTGGAGTCGAAATGAAAAATGTACTAACTAGTTCCGCTTTTTCCAAAAGGCCGGTGTCTTTTGCAGTCTTATACACTCGATCCTGCTTAATTGCAATCTGATAATCACAACTTACATTAAATTAATCAAAAGGGGTTTTCAAATAAAATTTTATATTGCACATAAATGTAACTAAATAATCATCCCTCCTTTTAATCTCAACTTTCTTCATACTTCCGAAAAGTCGAAAAGTGGCTATCAAGCAGAGTACACTTTAAAATAATCTATCTATCTATCTATCTATCTATCTATCTATCTATCTATCTATCTATCTATCTATCTATCTATCTATCTCTCTATCTATCTATCTATCTATCTATCTATCTATCTATCTATCTATCTATCTATCTAACTATCTATCTATCTATCTATCTATTTATCTATCTATCTATCTATCTANCCAAATGAAAATTTGGGGACCAAATCAGAATTTGAGGTGATCTTTTTCAAAAGACATTTGTGAAAAATTATGGGAGTTGACCCCCCTTTTTCTTCCCGTTAAAAGATCGGGCAAAAGAAGTACTTTAACCTCCATGGAAGAAATTTCCCTAAATCACAGTGGTATATTTAGAATAACGCAAAATGTTAATAGGGCCAAAAGAAGAAAAAACAATAGGTGTCAAAGACCTACAATGAACGCTGTTATCAAGGGAAGTAATCCTTAAAAATACCATAAAAAACTGGATTGCTTTTTTATCTAGAAGGCTCAAATTGCACCTGAAACTTTAAAATTGGATGCTTTACTAAGATAACAGGTCATTTTATATATTTCTACACCCTAACACTGTCTGGCAGGGCCCCCAAAAAGGGTGATTTTATATAAAAGCGGATTAATTGGGTTGTACACAATGAGTGCTTTGCCCCTCTAATAGGTGTCACAAACCTACATCACCGCTTACTTTAAGAGTTTAAATGTTACGTATATCAGGGATAATATAAGATACTCGGTACAAAAAAACGTATGGTTTTTATTCGGCCCTCACCTTTTAAATGAACTAAATCCCGTACAAGTCATTTTCAAAAAATTGTTTAACTATTTTTTTCCTGGTCTATATTTTATCAATGATAAGAAAGATAGGCAGGTTTGAGGAACGTTTTGTGACTCTAGTGTTGTTATATATACAGTATAAAGCTGTGGATTTCGACATTGGGGTTTCAAGGTTCAACCCACGTCTTAGCTTGTGGCCCTCTGACTGTATTTGGCTATCAGTAGCCGTATCAAGTATCCTTGCATTAAATATAATGAGCACTACTAATGTTTTGGACGTTTTTCGTGGTTACCGTAGTGAGTTAACTAACTTAAGGATGATGCTTAAGACCATTATCACAGATGTATAACAATAACAGAAAAGAAAGCAACTCTTCTTCTTCTTCTTCTTCATCTTCTTCTTCTTCATCTTCTTCTTCCTCTCTCTCTTCTCCATCTTCTTCTTCTTCTTCTTTTTCTTCTTCTTCAGTGTTCCCTGGCCATTAAAGCTGGGCAGCTCGAGTCAAAAGATCGAGTCGAGTCGATCTTTACCAGCGGCTCGATTCATCGAGTCAGCGAGTTCGGCTCGAGTCAAAAAGATCGAGTTTTGCTCCGATCTTTTTGAGTCGCTTTAATCTGGATCGACTCAACATTAATCGAGCCACACGCTCAGCGCGAAGTTACCGCGGCAGTGTC